>JANIJG010019284.1:221062-248260 GCA_024611175.1 Megaceryle torquata
TTATGCAGGTAGTTAAAAAGCAGTATCAGGAGGTGGCTTGCCTACATGTTCCAAGGAAGCAGTCTTAGGAGCTCACCTCACCACAAAGCATCAAGCTCCCCAGTCTAACATCTTCTTTTTAACTAGTCATTTTGCCCAATCTGCACACAAAGGTGCAAGCTGCATGCCTCAGGTCTCTGCAATAATGCACCAAGATGAGCAAGTCTCCTTTCCTTTGAACATTACCTGCTCAGCATCATCTGTTGCAACCGCTGATGGAGGGACCTTCCTACCTGCTGGGCTCTCCCCTCTGCACTGGCTGAGCTGCCTCTTCCCCACAGCAAAGGGCGAGATGTTCCATTCCTGTGAGCGCACTATGAAGAGGAATGACCCCATTGCTTTCAAGGCATGGTGGCCTGGACAGGTGGGGATGGAAGGAAGGGTGGCATGAGTTGAGCACTGAAGTAACTGAATAAATGCAGAGAGCTCTAATGCATCTGCAGCATCTCACGTGAATGCCACCAACACCTAACCTTTGGCTGACCTAAGCCACAGCTGCTCACCTCCCAGATCTCACATCCTCTCTCTTCTCAAATGCACCACACTGAGGGTACTTCAGCAGTGGCATTAGTTCCCTTTGGTCCGCACTGGGACGGCAAAGGGCGTGCAGGAGGGTTGCACCTTCTATCACCCTTATCTGCCTGTCTACATTTCACCCATATCCAGGACTGCACTATAGCAGTTGTTCTACCACCCAATGACCCCTCCCCAACCAAAAATAAGGATCAGGAAAATGAGAAGAAACTCATGGGTTGAAATGAAAATGGATTTAATGAAACAACCAAACTAATTTAATTCCAGTGTCAGTATAAAGTAAATCAGATTATACTCAGCCCAGTACAATAAACAGGAAAGCAGTCCTCAGGAGTAGAGCAGTGAGCAAACCCTTCCAGGGAGCGGGAGAAGAAGGTGGAGAAGGAAGAGGACCCCAATCAAGAGAAGCTCCTGTTTGCTTGCTCCTTTATACTGGCCATTATGCTTATGGAATGGGATGGGATAGACATGTAGCAAACTCTCAGAATCACAGAATGTTAGGGGTTTGAAGGGATCTTGAAAGATCATCTAGTTCAACCCTCCTGCCAGAGCAGGATCACCTATATTAGGCCACACAGGAACACATCCAGGCGAGTTTTGAATGTCTCCAGAGAAGGAGACTCCACTCCCTAGGCAGCCTGTTCCAGTTCTGTCACCCTCATCGTGAAAGAGTTTCTCCATACGTTTGCATGGAATGTCCTATGTTCCAGCTTGCACCCATTGCCCCATGTCCTGTCATTGGACATCACTGAGAAGACCCTGGCTCCATCCTCCTGACACTCACTTGGATCAGCTGCCCTGGCTGACTCCAAACTGCTAATGACCTGCAGACCATGGCTGGCCTAGGATTCTGTCCCAGCAAACTCAGGACACTGCCCCACTCAAAGGACATCTCCTGTGCAGTGCCCCGGGCTGTACTCATCTTCCTGCTGCTCTCTGTAGGCAGGGAGCTGAAACCAGCCCGGCCACAGTGATGGCAGCCATAGGGACAGCTGAGCACAGCACAGAGCAGGCTCTTCCCAACTCCTCTTGCTTCGGAGCGGCAGATTTGCCAATGCCCAGTGTCACTCGGGCCATGTCTACCTCCACAGCACGGTGAGAGGAACCACAGAGGGACGAGAGGAACCTCCCCAGCATTAGTGCCCAGACACTTGCAGCAGCTGCAGGCCACGGGCTGGGGGCAGCCTCGGGTCCATGTGAACCAACAATGCCATCCAGTGGCTGGTGAGCCCACACTCCCCTCTGCTCGGCACTTCCCTACCTTGATGTTGCTTTTTTTCTTCTTTTTATTTTTTTTTCTTTTGGGTGTACTACCTCATCTCAAAACTAAATACTCTCCAGACTTAAACACCCACAGTAAATCTTCTTCTGTGCCCAAGTGCTCTCCCACCAGCACACACCCCCCACAGAGCAGCCCTGGCATGACCCCATCCCCACAAGCTGTCCTGTGCCCGTGTGCTGCCCACCCAGGGGACACTCAGCACTGCCAACTGTTGCATTTAGAGTAACTATTGATTTGGAAGAGAGGAGCAGCATTTGTTGGAAGTTCAAACATTCAATTAAACATTCTGTTCTTAAAAAAAAAAAAAGCATACATAGAAAAGTGATGAACAGATTCCTTGGCTTGAAATGGTTTGAAATGAAAACAACTTTGAGGTGTCAGCATTCACCACTATTTCTCCTTTGCTTTACTGAACTTTAGTATTTATTATTCACTACATGCTTTATGAGTCTCAGCTGCTGTCTGGCTTGGCATGTATTTTACAAGACATTTAATCTTTATAAAGAAACCACAATTGCATCTGCTGAAACACAAAGAAAAGAAATATTTTCTTCCTGTTGGCCTTTCTTTAGGCTGAAATAAACACCTTTTTTTTATACTTTTTTTCCATAACTATGTGGGCTATTTACCTCTTTTAAAAGATGCAACAGCTATTTTTACAGACTTCAGTGATTCCCAGGAGCCAGGACTGCTCAGGCACCTACCAAAGAGCCCTAAAATCACAAGACCTTACAAAACTGCAGGATTTTGCGATAGAGGCCAAGGACAGCAGATGACCAGAGCTGGTCCAGAGCAGCTGGAACTAAACTCACACTCTAAACTCACCTCCTCCATGTCTCAGGTTTTTTAGACCAAGCAAATTAAGTTAATTTCAGTTCCTTTCCCTGCCTTGCCATTTATCTTTATCATCTTCCTGTCCTGTTTTGAGCCTTTTCTTACCTTTCTGAAGGCCAAGAATCTCATTTTTCCTTGCTTCCAAACACGGGGACACAAAGCTCCCTCTGCTCCTATTATAATGCTGTGCCACCTCCTGCCTGCCTGAGCTGAGACCCTGCCCTCACCATCCCTGCATCGTATGTCTGATGGCTGCTAGAAATCAGGATTACAGCCTGTTAGGGGTGCACTGAAAAACAATTTATCCTCCTCATCTTTTTTTCAGTGATGAGAGAACCAAGGAAAAGAGTTTCTCTACATGCTTCTGAAATCTGTATTATCACTAGATAAAGACATTCAGAAACCCCATCATTGAGCTGTGCTCACAACACCAAGCTCTGCCTTAAGCCCTCTGTGGAACATCATTTGCATCCACAGCTTGATTTGATACCAGCTGCAGATTATTTGGGCCAGCATTCACCTCTTCCAATATCCCTCTCTTTGTGCCAGCCTGACGTGTCTGCCACCCCCATGGATGACAACAAGCTGTCACCTACTGATTACCACAGGTGGAGCAAGCAGAGATACCAGCACTGAGAGGCTCACTGGTTTCTCTGACCCTGGTAATAAGAACCCCATGGTCAGGAGTCTGCTTGTCAGCCCTCCTCTGCTGTCTTTTCATTGAAATCGAAGCATTCTTGGGCAAACAGCCTGCAGAGGAGGAGACAATATATCAGAGGTGGAAGGTTCGGTGGTGCTTTTGAAATTACTCCAAGCCTTCTCCTGCTCCAGTGGACCACAACCATCACCTTGTAACATTGGCCTGTCACTAGGGAAGGACCCTGGGGGAGTCCCCTCTGTTAGCCATGCAGTTGAGCACCCAGTTTCCTCTATGGTTTGCTTCCTTAATTGTTTTTAATCTTGACTATTATCATCATCATTATTATTATTGCTAACAAGCACTTCAAACTCTCAAAGGACATTATAATGTGCACTAATTAGCCAGCCAGATGGCAGCTGCCAAGAAGGCAGTGCAGAGCCCAGTGCTCCCTGGGCTGCAGTGCATACCATGTCTGTTCCCCTCCCCTCATGCCCCCTCTCAGCTTTCCTCAGTCCCTCTGGGACAGGCTTCCCCACTTGGACTGTTCAAACCAGAATCACTGTGATAAACCATCAGGGTTCTGTTCTTCCTTCATTCTCCCCGACCTTTATTTTTCCAACCTCCTGTCACATCAGTGGTTTTCTTCACTGTATCTAACTGGGAACTGGCCCATGGCCATCACAACAAACCTGCCCTGTGGTCTGGCAACACTGCTTTCCTCATTGCTAAGCAATCCCTGGGGAAGTGGCGATATGTGATCCTTTGAGCCAGCACAGGGGCACAGATACCAGCCACACAGATGGTGTGGACACCACAAATGTGCTGGCACCAATACTGCTGCTCCCTGGCCTCTGTAAAGCTCCCATGAGGGAGTTGCTGTGCTGGGCTTGCCCGTGCTGGCTGTGGGCAGGGCTGGGTAGACTTGTACCATGCACCTCCCTTATCTACCTGGGCCCTTGGGGGATGTTTGTTGCCAAACCAGATGCCTCCCAAGGCCAGCCCAACCCCAGGGCTTTGGGATGGTGTTGCAGTATCCCCAGCTGAGCTCTTCATCAGAGCCGTGTTGCAGCCCTGCAGCCCCTCAGCCTGCTGGGACACAAGTAGTACATGTGCTTATCTCAGCAGCTCTCACAGGTCAGCTGCCTTCTTTATATGAAGCTGCAAAGCCATTTTTAGCCATCATGCCTGGAGCTGGAAGAACTATGGAGCTGTTTTCCCCAGTGAGGTCTCCTAAAAACTAGTGAGATGTGAGCCTCTAAGTGACACATCAAGAAGCAGAACACCCACCTGTAACTAGGAGGGAGCATCACCAGGCGAGTGGTGTCATTTCCTGGGCAGTGACTGAGGGCAGTATTATTTGTCACTGAAGAGCCTTGTCTGGGCAGCACAGGGACCTGGGCTTGCAGTGATGAGTAAAATGGAGGTGCTTTGATCTGCCTCCCCTCCCTGATGGACTTTCTGATTAAAAGGCAGAAGATGATCAGACACAAAGTGGAGCAAATTGACCCCATCCGATTCCTCTCCAGGCAAGGATGAAAAAAGGGGCAAAGAGTAGAGCTAGTTCAATAGCAAAATGGCAATTGTAGAAATATTTGCCAGTCACTGAGCTGACTTCACTGTTTTGCAGGGATCACAGAGACCAACAGCTACTGCTACTTGTGAGCATCTTGGACACTGCAAAAAAAATGTCCAGAGTAATTTTCCTCTTCAGCTCTTCCTGTTTCATCTTTGTCCTTTCTCCTATTCCTTTCCTCCTCAAGAGCTGCCAGCTTCTCCCTTTGGAGTGGCATTGGTCCTATGGGAACCAGGATGGGACTATTAATAGTGAGGTGATGGCACAGCTTTCCCTTTCAGAGATGTACAAGGACACCCCCTCTCTACCTGCAGCCAGGCTGGGCTGTGAGATGATTCTCCCCTTGTCTATCTTCCCAAAGTGGCCATCTTCCAGTTTGTAGGTACAATTACCTCGTGGGTCACCTGTTAACTTGTCCAGGTAAATGGCTGCTGAGTGCTCAGGAAAGCACCTAGCCTGGGGTGTGTAACACAAAGGTTGTAATTACCACTGCGGGAGTGTGGGCAGGCTCTTTGCACCGTTTACTCCATAGACACCGGCTGGAGATGCCTACATCATCACAGCCTCAGCACCACTGCCCAGTCTGACCTGCCAGGACACGGGAAGCAGGAACCTGCTGCCAGCTCCAGCTCCCTGGGTAGACATGGAGAAGCATTTCTCAGACTCTCCAAGCAGCTGTTCTGCTTCTTTAGACATTAATGTTAATCACTCATGCAACTGCCCTTATCGCTCCAGGTGCTGCCAAGATAAGAGGTGCTACTCATGCTGCTAATGTAAATCTGCTCTCCTTTGGAGGAGAGGCTGTTTGTAAGCAAGGGAGAAGAGGATTGCTGGGAGCTCAGCAGCTGCTGATGGACAGCTGTCACCCCTGCTGCTCACAGGGGTGCTGGGTGGCTGATTAAACTGAAGATACTGAGCCATATCATTAAAAAAAAGACCAAAATGTTCTGTTGTCACAAGAACGTCATGGAGAAAAGTCCTATCTCTTAGATTCACTGTGGAAAAAACAAATTGAGCACATTCCCAGTCAAGTAATATAGGGGATTTTGCACCTCAAAAGCTGCTGCGTCTCTTTCCCTTGCTGTTCCTGGCCATTGAAAATCTGGAAATGCTACCAAAAATTGTCACTTGCAATGCTGTCTGGTCTGAGCTCTGGCAGCTCCCCTGATGGCTGTGAATCTTATCACTTCTATTTTACAGCAGGTGGAGGGAAGGAATTCAATGCAAAGAGGATGCTCAGTTACTTGCCAAGGGTGGAGCCGGGAAGTGTGCTATGGTCCTGTCCCCTCTCCCCAGGCTCTTGCCTTCAGACTGCACCACCTGTGCAACCTTCACAGCAGGGCCCAGGCTTCACAAGGGGGCTTGGAGACATGGGGGCTGGAGGCTTTTTTCCGCATGACTGTAGCAGGCAAAGACCCCAGGCTTTGCTGGCAAATTATCACATCCCTGTCCTGCTGAAAGCTCTGCCTGGGGAACCTGGGGAACCTCAGGGAGGTGGGGTTTGGAAAGGTTGAGCAGAGGTGTGCCTGGGTGAACAAGGCTAGGTGTGGAATTGCATGTGCATGAGTGTGCAGGCAGGCTGGTGTGCCTGGGTACCCACACCTGCACACGCTACCAGCTCGGGGAAGACAGTGTCCTTTGCCAGCAGCATCGTTTAGTTGAATGCACAACAGAAATCACACGCAGCCTTTGACCTGTTGTCATCATGGTTGGAAGGAGGCCGTGTTCGGGAGAAAATACCTGTGAAAGCAGGCTATTGTTCATGACAAGGAGTTTATAATGCTTTACAGCCCCCCAGGAAGGAGAATAACAGTGGAAAGCACTTCTTAGGCAGATACATGGAGCACAAGTTATTAGTAAATTTGGTGCATGTAAGAAAAACTTGGCACAGCTAAAGCAACAGCCTGGACCAAAGAAGACATGTCCTCTTACCTCTCCCTGTCCATTCCCTGAGCACACAGATTGAGCAGGATGTCTGGGTCCAATCCCTGTGGCTCCAGGCCTGGCTCTGTCCCAGCTCTGCACACAGCTTTGGAGACTCTTTCCTACTATCACCATTTGATGTTTGCAGCTTGGATTTTTCTTTCATACTGCCATGGCATCATCCATCATCCCCGATGATACCTTTACACAAGGAATCACACAGCACCCAGGGCACTAGAGAGTAGGGGTGAGCAGCAGGAAAATGAAGGGATTTTAATCCAGTGTATTAGGAAGGGTTTCTGATGTGGCTGTCTCATGACTGTGAGTGTTTTAGACCAGGATTTAAGTGGAGGGGTGCATGCCCCTTACTCAATTGAAGAATTTGGAAGCTACCATGAATGTGTCAGAGCAAAGTCTTTCCACTGAGAAACACAAATAGAAATATGGCACAACAAATCCATACAGCAACCCAGAGCAGCAAGCTCATAGATGAAGACACAGCCACCCACACAGCTGAGCCTGGCAAGCTCCTGAGGAGTCCGGGGAGAAAGGGGCTCAGCAGAGTCCCTGGATCATGCTGAACCAACCCTTTGGGAGCTTTTCACCCACAGCCAGACTATGTTAGCGCAAGCCACTGCCTGGTGATTCCCTCATCATCAGGCTACCTCAGTGAGGGATTAATGCTGGTCCTTTTTTCCCGAATTCCAGTGCCATCACCTGCAGCTCACAGCTCTCTCTTTCCAAGTCAGTTTTCTCTGCCAGGGAAAGCTTAGCTGAGTAAACTCTGTGCATGTACTGGAAGCACACTAGCTGCTTTACTGCAGCTATGGATCTGTAGAAGCAACTTCTTACCATTATACACATTATGCATGTGTTTCCAAGAGCAGGCAATAGAAGCAAGAAGAACAGCCCTCCGTGCAGCAATCAGTGTCTTGTACACTTTCTAGAAGAGGAAGCAAAGACCCATCAGCAGGACAAGCTTTATTCCTTAAATTTCCCCAGAGAGAGCATTTCAAAGCATCAAAAGGATTTAAACCTGTCCAGCTGCTGCTGAGGCATAATTAACAGTTGCACAGTCAGCTCCAGCAGCAGCTGACAAAGCCTTAGTGGCAGTTCTCTATTTATCACACTCCTGGAGTATTTATAGATCCACAGCAAGGCAGGGGGGAGAGAGAGAAGCAGAATAACAGGTGAGCTGCTTACCAGGAGGGATAACATTTGCTTTTTGCTGTCTGGCATTTCCTCAGGCTCTGGAGAAGCTTTAGGGGACAAACACATGACATGCCCAGGGGTGCAGCATGTTCGCAGTGGAACATAGCAGCAGGTCCTCTTGGGTGGGAGATGTGGTGGGTCAGCCTCCAGCTGAAATGCTGAGGCTCTTTAGCAAATGGGAGGGCTTGAGCTGTTGCAGTCAGGTGCTGGGGGCAGACGAGTGCCCTGTGCCCCACCAGAAGTCTTTCATCACCAGGAATTGGCCCACAGCTGTGGTCTATTCCTGCTCACATCTGACTCCACCAGGAGAGGCAGGAGGTGAGAGGCCAGCATGATGTCTTGTGACACTGATTATAAGCTAACTTTGGACTGGGTTGTTTGTTCTTCCCCATGTCTCCTCTGTGTAATTTACAGTCCAGGGCCTCTTCATAGGAACTGACATAAAAGTAGAAATTATCTTTGAGCTACCTTGAGTGATCTGTGGGGACAGAGGAATGCTTGGCCACCATGATGTTTGACTTATGGGCTGGGACATAAGGACAAGAAGTCAGTGCAAGGACTGCCAGTGAGATCTCAGCTGCTCTGGTCTGGGCAGGAAAGGGACAAGGCTGCTACCTTGTCTTTACAAGGTAAGGCATCCCATAAAAATTGCCAGGTAAATGCCCATCTCTCCCAGTTCTGAGCAGAAATTGTTCACACAAACAGCCATTTCCCATCACAGAGGGCTGTGGGAACTGCCGTTCTGACAGTAATCTCACCCACAGTATCTTGCACCAGGCTGTACCCAGGAGCTATCAGCATTGGTTTTATCTCCTGCAGTGGCTTTATGATCCCACTGAGATCATAAATGCATCTAAAGTATAACTAAAACAATTTAACTTTCTCCATAAACAGTCTAATAAAGAAAATTATGGCAATGCTATTCCAAAGGGGAAGGAAGGTTATAATCCTTGCAGGTAACAAAACTTTTCTTCTCTACTGACTTGCTCTTCAGACACGAAACTGCCCCATTACTCATTGCTCCATGGCTGATGCAATGTCCCTCGGGAGTTGCCTCGTGGATATGACCTGTGAGGACCCTTGGAGAGAGGTGCTGCAGCTCCTGAGAGCTGCATCCGCTCACACCCACACCTGAGGCATGCTGAGCACACCTGTCCATCCAGGCCTGCAAGACTTGTAGTGGCCTCTTCAGTCAGTTTAGCTCCATCTGATATTTTGACCCTTGCTCCAAGGACCTGCAGCTGGGCACACCATGCTCTTTAATCCATTTGAAATAGTCTTTTGACCACAAGAAGACATTTTCCCAAGTGGAGACAGTAGGATTCCTTTTCCATGCACTTTATTGACAACAATCTCCTGTCCCTAGGGTCCTGAGTGGCTGGCAGAACTTGAGTTCCCTTCAGTGGGATATCATTTGTGCTGCCAGCTGAGGCCAGCAGAATAGTCACATATTAAATATGCAACACAGAAGGTGTTTTCACAGATGGAGCTCATGGAAGAAAAGCTACTCTGGTACTTTGCAATACTGCAGAGCCTTCATAGCTCAGAGCGAGGACTTACTCCTGGGACAGAGAAGCAGAGCGAGCTGTGTCCCAGCCCAGCAGAAAGGACAGGTCCCCGTGTCCACCTGGGAGCTGAGCTCCAGGCCCTGTGGTACCACAGGCGTGAGGCAGCCCTGCCCCACTGCTACAGTGACAGCACCATGTGTCCAGCTCCACTCAGGATCCAGCTGCCCTGGTGGAGGGTGGCACAGATTCTGCCAAATGCTGGGAGAACTGTGGCCACTGCAAGCTATGGTGCAGGTGTTCCTGGCTTACAGTTTATGAAGAGCAGCTGGTGATCTCGGATACCTTTCTGGGGGGAGGAAATCTGTCATTTCAGCCATGGAAGGCCCAGACGTTCCAAGTGGTAAATAACGGCAGGGGAAAGCACCTCTCCTCCCCTGCAGCAGAGCATCCTGAGCCACAGCCAAGGGCCTGAGTGAGAACTATCAGCTGAACAAACTTCCAGCAGTTTTCTGATACTTCTTTGTTTTTTAGGGAAGTGCTTTGCTGTTGCCTGGTTTACTGCAGTTGTTTTGTAGCCATTGAGAGGCTGTTAAACACCAAGCCATAGGGAGTTTGGAAAACAAATGAGCCTCTGCAATCTATTTCCCACATTGACTCAGAGTGGCTGTGGGGGAAGGGCGGTCCAAAATACAGATGGCAAAAGATGAATATATGTTAGTGAGTGAAGGAATCGGTGGGACTGGTGGTTCTTGTCCCCAGCACAATCAGGCTGTAGCCCCCAGCACTGCATGTCTCAGGAGGCAGGTGAGAGGCCTCACTATCTGGCACCCAAAGACGTCTGGGTTGTGCACGTCTCCACAATGCAATTTTCAAAGCAAAGTTTGGGTCACTCACTGACCTCTGGGGATAAATCCCCTCAAAGCCTCCACCTGTGACTCCTATTGCAGCAGACTGACACTTGTTGCTGCCCCACGGGCTGCGGTAGCAGCTGTAACACAGAAGGACAGGGCTGTCCCACGCTGCCGGCTCACGAAGGCGGGGTGGGGGCTGAGCCACATCCGAAGGTCAGTGAGGGACATGGCTCCAGCCCAAGAGTGGCCCCGGCTCACCTCCTGCTTTTGCACATCTCCCAGTCGAGCGGTCTCTTGCCGGTGGGAGAGCACCCGGGGGCTCCCCAGGTCTCAGCAAGGAGTGCCCCGATCAGCCGGTGGCACCCTCGGGCTGGGGGCCGGGATGCAGCGCTTCGGCCGCACCCCCCCGGTGAAAGCAGAGGGGTCCGACACGGCAGCCTCAAACCTTCCCTCCTCCCACCGGAGGGTGCAGCTTTGGGAGGCGGGGGGAGCGCAGTCCCCGGGGCCGGTCCCCAGGCCGGGCTGTGCAGCGCGGCTCGCTCGTGCCCCCCAGCGCCCACGCGAGACGCGTGTCCGGGCGGAGCAGGGTAGGGGGGAGGTGTGCTGGGTTGGGCTGGGGGGTGTCCCGGGCGCGGAGTTTCCGTCTGGAAAGCGGCGTAGCGAGAGGAGAGGCACTAGCGGCTCGATGGGAGCTGCTGGTGGAAGCCCTGCGCGGCACCTCGGCCCTTTCCCGAAAGGAGAAGGGTTAAAAAGCCAACCCAGGCTCTTCACCGACGTGACAGACCTTGACATGCATCTCGGATTATTTACCTGTCGACAATCCCTCCTGAAATCCACACCTTCCCTAATGCTTTGGCCCCACGCTTCCTGCTGACAGTTCAAAGTCTTTTTTTGCATGCTCTGACCACACAAAGACTAAAACTGCTCTCAAGAATCTACAAAGCCCAAACCTATTAGAAATCTACAAAGATGCCTGGAAGTTCAGGTCTTTGGGGTCCAGGAGAAATAATAAAGAAGAAATTTTGTATACACTGAGGATGGCGAAACACTGGCCCAGGTTGCCCAGAGAGGTGGTCGATGAACCATCTCCAGAAACATTCAAGGGCAGGGTGGACAGGGCTCTGAGCAACCTGTTCTAGTTGAAAATGTCCTTGCTCACTTCACGGGGGTTGGACTAGATGACTTTTAAAGCTCCCTTCCAACCCAAATCATTCTATGATTCTATTCTGTGATTTTCTCCTTGCTCTCCTCCTGATGCCTCTGGTACCGCCATTCAGCAAACTGCACTGCATCGTGGATGCTGTGGAAAGCCAGCTGACCACCACTGTCTGTCTCACCAGCCCAGCCTTCCTCCCGGAGCTGGTAGCGGATGGAAGGGTTACAGTTGGCCAGGAGCACCTGGATGCCAATCTCCTTGTAGTCATGATGTGTCTCCTTTAGCACAGAGAGACCCACGGTATCTATGAACTGCATTGCTCCGCAGTCAAGGATTAAGGTGTGCATATCTGTGGAGGCAGGACAGGCATCTGCTGGAGGCTTCTCAGTCCTTTTCTTGACAGATGGCAGGCAGTCAAACCTGGTGCCAAAAAAGCTCTTTCTGTCGCCTGTGTCTGCATTTGCCTGGGCCTCCAACTGTCGCTGCTTAGTAGCCATCAGGATAGGATTCACCCCAGTTTTCTGGTAGAGAACAGTCTTGAAATAGTCCTTGTTGGCATAGTAGAGGGATGACTCGAAGCGGAAGATTTTGATGTTGGCAATACTGCTGAGCTGCTTGTAAGTGGACTGGTCCTCATAGATTTCTGTGTTGCATACCTTGCCCAGGAGTGTGGCCCTTGGTCTCTGCGTGCGGAAGATGATGCAGAGCAGTGCGAAGCAGACACCCACGAGGAGCCCAATCTCCGTGGTTATCAGTGTGGAGGAAAGCATAGTTGTCCACCACACCACCGTGTCCAGCTTGCTGAGCTGCCACATGCGGGGGGTATCATGGAACTTCCTCAGGCCCCCCCGCAGGTTGACAATGGTGACCACCCCTAGGATGGAGGTCTGCAGTGAGTAGAAGAGTGGAGCAATCCACAGCAGCACTAGCAGCAGCACCACGGAGGTGACCAGGCCGGAGACTTGGGTGTGGGTCCCCGTGGACTCCTTCAGCAGAGTCTTGGTCAGGGCTGCAGAGCTGGCAAAGCAGTAGAAGAAAGAAGGGATAAGGTTGCACATGCCAATGGCAATCATCTCTTGGTTGGCACGGACAGTGTAGCCATGCTTTTTGCCAAAGATTTCCGCCAGGGAGACAGTCATGGCAAAGCCAATAACAGCAATGGGCAGAGCATCAACAGCAAGGCTGGAAAACAGGTTTATATCTGGTAGAGTGGGTTTCCTGAAACCAGTGGGGATATCCCCACAAACAGCAGACTGGTATTGCTCTTCAAAGTTGAAGTAGTGAGATATTACTGTGGCTACAATGACCACCAGCAGCTCTATGGGGAATGGGGCCTTCATCTTATCCTTATATCGGTCATTGATCTCTTTGACAGGAACTATGATGGCTAAAGCAGCAAGGCTGGTGACCAGGTCACAGATGTTGGTGTTTTGAATGTATCTGAAAAGGTCAACCCATGTTAGGATGAAGGACCCCACCCCTTCGTGACGAGGTATTTTCAGTCCCAGGAGATACTTCATCTGGGAGGTGATAATGGTGAGGCTGGAGCCGGTCACAAAGCCACTGAGGAGAGGTTCTGAGAGGTAGACAGCCACAAAGCCCAGCTGTAAAACCCCCAGCAGGATCTGAAAAGCAAGCCAGCCGTACCTTTAACATTGATGAGGAGGAATGGAGAGATGACTGACAATTTATGTCAGTTTGTTTCCACTTCAGCAGCTCTGGCTACTCTGTTCACTGAGCACTCAGTGTGAGGCAGAGGACTTTGTCTTCAGTAGTTAATCCGAGGTATGAAAACTAAAGAGACCTACCTGTAAGACTCATCTGTGGCTAGAGAGAACATACAAAGAAACCTACAAAGGTCCCTGCTGCTGTGTCCTTACAAGCACTAAGGGTGCACAGCTAACACTGAAATTCCAGGAAGCAGCGGCATCACAGCAGCTGGGGGGGTCACTTGGTGGCATAAAACCAGTGTGATGCACTGAATTTTAGTTGTCCTGGTGCAAGAGCCTGAAGTTGTTCAGTGACAGCTAGGCCCAGGCACTAGGGACATTGCCAGGGAGCATGGCCTTAGAAGGAGCCCCTTATGATGGCAAGGTCCTTGAGGGCTGTTTTTGCCAGCCCCAAACCTGCTCTAACCTGCACCAGGAGCCAGCCCACATCCAAGACTGGGATGGTTCCATCAGGACTGGTGGGAAGGTGGTTCACAGTTCCCTCTCCCCCCCTGCTGTGTCTGATCCTAAAGAATGTATCAGGCACATCCAAGGACCTGTACCATGAGGGGAACAAACCCCACATTCAGCCCTGTTTGGGAGTTTTGAAATCACTAGATTTGATTCAAGGGTGGTGGGGTCTAGTCATGTCAAGGAAGGTTTCTCATGACCTCTAAATCTGAACCAAGACTGGAGCTTAACGAGCTTTAGCTCAGATAAATTCCTAGCAGGGAAAGAACAGAGAGGGAACAGCGTAACAGTGAATATTTATACCTGGTAAAGTCCAACCAGGAAGCTTAAGGAAAGGGCCACGGTGATGGCGTAGCAGCTCCTGTCACAGACACCCGTCCCATTACTGAAAGAAGTGGAGTTGTCCACCAGTGAAGAGCCAGCATCGTCATTCCGGTACCCTGCTAGCTGGAGGTGCCGGTTCACAGACTGCCCAATCATCAGGCATAGGACGCCGAAGGAGCCCACGCAGTTATGGCGGGATGTGGCCATAGCGACATAGATGATATTGCAGAAGAAGTTGGTGTAGATTCCATAGATGGGATCCTGGTTGGCTAAGAGGGAGTAGGAGATGGACTGAGGGATGGCAACTATCCCCACCAGGAGCCCAGATACGACATCCCCAAGCAGCTGTGTCTTGACATTGTAATGGGGAAGCCAGTCCAGCACTGGGAACAGCCGACAGAAGAAGGTGGTGATGGTTTGATGATTGCACATACAGACCTCTCTGGACTTCTTTAGGATGAGATCCTTGGTGCTGAATTCTGCGGGCTCATACTCCTCCAATTTGACATGCATAAAATTGGCCGGACTCTCTTGTGGTGTTAGGGAGCTCAGTACATCTTTGCTCTGTCCTGACTTCTGGCTTGACGTGTCCTCCATTGCACCAGGAGAGCTACAGTGGAAGAGAAACCATGAGGTGTTGCAGTACATCATGTGCTTTGCCTAGCTCCAGGGCTTATGCAGATTGCATGGATAAATAAACAAAGGAAAATAACCTCAGACAAATCAAATGGAAAAGCATCTTCCTGTAGTGCCCATTGATTTGTTTGTTTCACTTACGGGCTCGATCAACCACAACCCTGAGACCATGGTTTAAATTGCATTCACGCTGTCACAGATGCCCACACCAGGGACAGAGCTACAGAGCCCCTTCTGCTCCCTCCTAACATACCTCTTGCTTTGAAGCAGGATGGTAGAATGGGTTACGATCAGACAATATTTCACTTCTTCAGGATCCCTGCATTCCTTGAGGGCACTTCCACTTAAGCAAAAACTGTTTTGAAAAAGTTGAAGTTATATCCAAGTGATGCTTTAGGGATGTAACACATGACTCAGTGAGGTAATTTGCAAAATATTTTTTCCTTTAACATTTCAAATTTTCAAATTACATTGCTGGCTTGCAGCAAAGAGGCCCATCACAGGGGTTCCTATCTGCAGACTGAAAGCATCCTACCTTTCTCAGTCTGGTTAAGTAATGTACACACTTTCTGGAGCTACTCTGAGTTTTTCAGTCAAAACTCAACTACAACGGAACACACCTTTTAGTCAAAGCTGAACAATACATGCAGAGAAAAATTCTCCTGAGAGCAGACCTAGAGCAGCTGCAGTTTGGAAATTGAACTGTGATGATGAGAAATCCCATTCTCCTGCCCTGCAGGTTCATTTCACATCGCTAGTCCCAACCCAAATCTCTTACCTCCAGCTGCAAGGAGCTACAGTGAGAGTTTTATCACTACCTGGAGCTTCTTCCCTGTGGGCAGACCTGTCTCCTCCCCTCGCACCACACACTGAACAGAGAAAGCACGAGGTTTACAACTGCAAACCTCTTGCCTTTGCCTTCCTTCCGGACCATGTGCCGCTTCCCTTGAGAAGAGATCTGAGTTACTCAGCCAAGCGATCAGCCCTTTTATCTCACTCCAGCCAACGAAGACAGTGCAGCCAGCCAAACAGAGCTGTATTTTGAAAACAAACATTGTTCTGGGAGAGTATTTTTGATGAAAACTTGTTCTGGCCATTAAGAATGATTGAAGGGGTTTAGAAAAGTGGTCCTGCCAGGTAACAGTATTGCTGGTGCTGGAGATGTGTTTGCTAAACAAGGGGAACAATGCAAAGAAATCTTACTGCATGTGCAATTGCTCTGTCCCTCCCTGAACTGAGAGAGCACCGTTGCCCAAGTCCTGCCAGCCTTCTCCACTCAGATTTTTGTCTACTCTTGGACAAGCTTTTGTTCCAAAGAAAACAATCAAAATGCAAAACTTGTTCAAGAATGACTTTTCTTTCCTGGTAGCTTTTCCACCATCCCCGAGTTCTGCTCCCTGCACATTTCCACTTCTGCTCAGCTCGGCTGAGGCTCTGCACATGCCGGTCTGTGTGACAGCAAAGGTGTGATGGCACCAGGTATTTCTAGGTACCTATAAGAATTTGATGTGCATCAAATCTGCACAATCCACATTCTGCATGTGCCTTTTAGAGACCATAGCACAATTAACAAGGGATTTTGCTGCACAGAAGCAAGCACAATTCAGGCAAGTGCAGGGTTGCATTTCTTTCGTAGGTAAAGGTAACTAATTGCATTAGCGGGCAGGAAAAAGGTGATGTCTCATCATCCTGAATTGAAACAGCAGCCTTATAAATACCAGCTGTAACTGTTCTGCCCTTGTGATCCCTGACAACAACCTGCATCAGACGTCTTGGTACGCGCTCCCACCTGCCAGTCTCACCTCATTCTCCACTTCTTTTCCATCCCTTCTCCATCGACCTCATCTCTGAGATTTTGCTGGATGTGCCACTTCCCCATGGAGCAGGACAAATGCCTGGCAAGCAGGCAGCTTGGCCCCTGCCTCTGCTCCTGGCACTAGCTGTGTTCTGGACTTCGGGAGGGGACTGAGAGCCCACAGCATTTGGAGAGATGGTGTGGGGTGTGGAGAGATGACATTTTCACAAGGCTTTGATTTAGACGCTGGGGAGACACCCTGAGGGAAGAGAAGGGGAAGATCAGCATCCTGAGCTACATTTATCTCATCAGTGGAAGTCTGTATCTCAGTAATTAGAAGTAAATAAATAAGAAACATCAGTGCTCTCTGGCAGCAGGAGAAAAATGAGAGCGCATGGCAGGGGAGACAGCTGCTCAGTGTATTTATCTATTGATATGAATTCTTTATTCCCTGCCATTCCTCCACAGCTCATATATTTTCAGGTACATCTGTTGATAGCTCTCTTCCCCTTCTTTCAGTAATGGACTGTATCTTTCCTTATCCTCGGCATTCATCCTATCCTTAAAAGATGATGCCTTCATATGCTTTACAATCCTTCCTAGTTATAGCTCATTTTGTGTCTTGGCCTATCTGATGTTGTTTCTACTCACTCATTTTTCTTTCCCTTCTTCTTCCTTAGCAAATGACCCAAATTACCATTTTCTGTATGATTCCTTCATCTTCAAATTCAGTCACTGAAGAACTGGTGAGTCAGCCATTGAAGAGCTGGCCAGGCTGGCCTTTTAAGTCAGCTTGTTTGCTGGGATGAAACACATCTGAGTGCAATCCATCCTCGGGTTTTGATCTTATTTAGGAAGCATTTGTTTTCAGTTCTGGATCTCTGATCTGTCTGCCATGAAAATGGAACAAAGCACTTTTTCCATTTGTGACAGTCTCTCGGCTGCCTTCAGCTGCCACCCTGCCTTCACTGCCTGCTGCTGCTGCTTTTTTCCTTCCAATTTCTATCTTCACCTACATATTCTGGAACTCTTTTTTTTGTTATGCTTTCCTTTCCCACCTGATACAGCTTATGAAGCCTTGATATAACCATTCTCTACCACCACTCCAAGGCATAGGTTGTAGTGAGCAGTTCTTTTTTTCCATCCCTTCTGTCTTGGTGCCTCCCCTGCCAGCCTTTGTACATAGGACTATCATTTCAATTAAGTCTGAAGCCTTCCCTACAATTTCCCCCCCTCCCTTTCTTGTGTGTAAATTGCCAGTTGCTTTTGTATGCTTCACTTAAAAATACTCCATACTTTCCCTGCAATTACATTCTCGAGCTCCTTGCCCCAATTGGCTTCCCTGTGCATTTGCTTCTCTGCGCCGACTTCTTTGAAACAGGGAACCTTCATGCTAGGGCAGCTTCTGCATGGTCCTCTCAGTGCAGGAAATTCAGTCTGTAGACACCAAGGAGAGGCCATTTCATGTTCTCCATCCTGGCAAAGAGGCTGTAAGAACATACTTGGTAACACTGAACACTGTATATCTCTGAAATCACTTTTACGGTATGAGGTGAGGCAAGGGTGGAAACTGCAAACATTTCACATTTGCTCTAGAAAATGTATAGCAGAGAGCTTAAAAAAAGAAGCCCACAATGGATCTTCACGTGACCTTGAGCTGGCTACGGCTGCACTGCCTTCTAAATGCAAGGTCACTACAGCTAACTGCCGAAACTGTTTGTTTTCAAATGCATCTTCAAGGGTTGTTCTTTATTGCCACTACAAACGCTTTAGCTCTATTCTGGGCAAGGCTGGGCTGGACAGATGGTATTAGCTTGAACAATGCAAGTGTAGACAGGACATTGCCTGCCAGTAACATGGCACCCTCTGTTTATAAGACAAGCAGAAAGTATGAAATCCAGATTTTTCATTTATGTCATGGTATGTGAGCAATGTAACATCCATCATGCAATAGCCATTGCAGCCAGCTAGAAACAGGGCAGAGAAAACTCAAACTCCAGGTACAAGGAAAATGCAGTTTGGGTTTTCTATCCTAAAGTAGAAAAAAAAAAAATCATTACATTTTCTGGGTCCGCAGTTGCTACCCAGGCATTTTGCAATGGGTGAGTGTAGCCAATTGAAGTCTCTGCTGCTGTGCCAATGCATCACTGTGTGTAACAGGATGAGCTGGCATCTCCAATTTTCTTTGGACCAGAGCTAACAGCACTACACAGGCACTTATGATTTGCTTTAAGGGTTGTAAATACACTTATGACTACTTGGCTCCTGAAAGCCTTTCAAGTAGCACCCCACATGTCTTGGCTCCATAAAAGGACCAGGCTGGCTTAATACATGTCTGCACCCCGCTGCTCCAGTCACTTAGAGCACATACTTTATTAAAAAAAGGCAAGTGAGCCAGGTAATGGTGCCAAGTATCCAAGAGAGATGTTCTTCCCTTCAGATCTGGGACTTGACAGTCTTTGTGGATTGCTGCTGGTTCAGTTCCATTTGGAAATAAATTTTCAAGATGTAGACATCTGCAAAACATCACCAGGGAAAAAAACAAAGAAAAGGAGACAAGCCCAGAACTGGTCCCACTGCTGAGATATGGCAAAACACAACGAAAACACCTGACAACCAAAAGGCTGAACAGAAGCTCTCCAGTGGTTTCTTGGAAAGCAATTATTCACATTTCTGCAAGAGATAACACCAGAGAATGTGGAAACGGTACACTAGGTCACCTCAGAAAATAAGAGGTTTTGCAGCCTCCTGTTATTTTGCAGGGCAGTTTATGCTAATGTGCAGGGGTCACAGCAGAGCCTGCAAGGCAAAGATAAAGTTCTCTCCAGACATAAACACTGCAAGGCCAAAAGTGTCACTCTCCCTGTGGCTGCACATGGTAATGCAGTCACACCACTCTCAAGTTTGACAGGGACCAAGGAATCTACAAAAAATTAATGATAAAGAGCAGCTATTTAAACTACTGCTCACTCCCAGCAGTTAACGATAAAGACAGACATGCAAGGAATGCTTTTCAGTGCATTTTAAGAGAGATGAGATGGAGTTAACGTCCTTGGAAAGACTCAGTGCAAAGGTAGCAGATCTAAAGGGACATGGAAAAGCATCTTTGGCCACTGAGGTCATACACCACACATCAACTGTCTGGCTGTCAAGGACACCGCACTCTCGGTCCACCCTGTTAACATTCTGCTACAATCCTTCCCCCAGCACTGACACCCACCCCTAGAAGACGGGGAGGAAAAAAAAAAAAGCACTTCCAAGCACATCAGCTAGAGGATTTGGGGAGTGTTCCAAATCTATATAAAGAAGGTGAAAATAATTCCTCACAAACTTTTGCAGCACTTTGTTGCTGTTTTCATGTTTTTCCCTTGAATGATGAAGTCCAGTGCTTATGACCTTCCTCCAAATTATCAAGCTAATAATTGAAAATGCTATAATGGCTCCGTAAACAGATTAAATTGATTACAGTTGAATACAGTGAAATTAAAATGGGAGACACATTTCTAGTCCATACAGAACTGGCATTCAGCCCAGGCTACTTGGCATCATTTCAGGCTTGACCTGCAGGTCTTGCCTATGAGCACTTCACAGCACTGAGGCCATGCTGGTGGGATGGTGCTTCCCCTGTAACTGTTGGCTGGCTCACAGGGTCACCCTATGTGCAGTTAACACAACTTGCTCCCCTCAGCCCCATCACAGCGGGCTCCATGTTGGGCAGAGCTCTGTGGTTGGCTCCTGAGCTTTCCCAGCAGCCGTCCCACAGCAGCTCATTCTGCAGTGGAGCAGGATCCTACAGAGGTCACATCACAGCACTACAGGACAGAAAGATGCTTCAGGAGATGGGCAAGAAGCCCAGAAACTGCAGCATATCTCCAACTACCTCCAATCACCATATGACCAGACTGGATCTGCTATTAGGTTTTAAACAGAAGCAGATTTTTCCAACCACACAAGTGGTGGGACAGACTGCCACAGGATGTGGTGGGAGTCAACAGGTTCAGAAAATGGGCCAGGAAGTTTCACAGAGAAGTATTGCAAAAGCTCTAACAAAGGTCTCAGTCCTCAGGAAGTTTGTAACCTGCTGCTTACCTGTGCTAGGAGGGCTCTGCAGGGGCTGGACCCCTGGTACTCCTTTCCAAAGCAGTCTCCACCAGGCTGTGACCCATAGGACAGGACTGGGAAGGTCTCCTCTAGTACAGGAGCACATTTGGCCAGAGTCAGCTGTCTGCAGGTAAGGTAGAGCCTTGAGTAGCATGGGTAAAGAGTGCTGCTGATTGAAGTCCATTCTCTCAGCTCTGTGTCAGCAGGAATCGGAGTCACTCTGCTGAAGGCAATGGCTGGCCTATGCTTTTCAAGAAAACAGAAAGCTCCTGCTGGCATTTTTCATAATTGAGTGCTCCTACCACTCTGTTGGCACCAATACAAAAACTACAGCACGTGTGCTGAGGTCTCCTAAGGTAAAAGGCATTCTCAGGTAAAAGCTGAGCTGTGCTGGATCAAGAAATTATTTTGTGTAACTCAAGGACACATACACAGAGATAACACTCACAGTAACTGGCCAGAACCGCTCTTGGTTTTGCTCTGACTCTTAGTGGCCATGACCTGACCAAGCCATATTACCCATTATGCCATATAACATTGAAATACACTGCAACAATTTTGCAAGGCTGAATATATAATACTATGTGCTGTAGCGACACATATTGTAAACTACAAGTAGCACCAAACCTGACCAAATCTGTCATTTCTTGCATTTTAGGAATACGGCCCTAGCCCACAGGAGGGTGCTGCTCACTGGCACACAGCACAGCATTGTCCTGGTTCGAGCAAGAACAGAACTAATCCTGTTCAGTGATTTTACTTTTCAGCTCAGTTCTTCTAACTCACTGCACTGTCTGAAGTTAGCAGCCTCTTTTCACAGACAGTGCCTGCCTCTAGCAGCAATAACACCCCGTGTTTAGAGTTACCACCAAGGCTTGGTGTGCAGACCAAGGCCACTGCTGGATCTTGTGTACCATGTTGGGAGGTGCAGAAAATAGAAGGCTGCACCTGCTGGAAGGAGCAGACAGGACAGGTAACCCCAAACTGACCAACAAGGTATTCCTTCCATTACTTCATATTCCATATAAAGCTGAGGGATCTGGAGGGTCTGTGGCTCTTCTCCCCTCTTGGACCGCTTTGCCAGCTTTGCTTGGCTCAGGTCCTCTTTCAGTTCCTTCCTCAGAGCATCCAAGGAGGACTCTGTCCATTCTGCCTTCAATCCCAATCTGTGTGTTCCTGAATCCGGTACCAGAATCCGACTCCCGAACACAGCTCCCGTCTGCTGCAGGGCCCAGTCTGGGACTCCCTGGTGCCTGCTCCACAGCATCAGTGGTGATGGTGATGTAATTACCATCAGGAGGGTTGGGTTCCATACTGGTTTTATATATATTTCTATATATTACATTTTTTATTATTATTATTTTCTCATTAAAGC
This sequence comes from Megaceryle torquata, assembly GCA_024611175.1. Lineage (NCBI taxonomy): Eukaryota > Metazoa > Chordata > Aves > Coraciiformes > Cerylidae > Megaceryle > Megaceryle torquata. The sequence continues at coordinate 243,026 of JANIJG010019284.1, forward strand.
TGTTCTAGTTTTCTTTTCTAATCACTAAGTCTCTCTCTTATTCCCTTCCCCTTCGGGGAGGGAGGGGGGTTAACAGTGAGCATCTGTTATAGGTCTAAGGGGTCACCCTGACCCTAAACGGTGACAATCATCATCATCACATCACTTATCACTTGTTATCATTCATGAGAAGCTGCAATCTGGCTGCACAAAACAGCGATGTCAGAATGAGGTGAAAGACCGCTGCTGGCCACATACGGTCGGTCAATGCCCTGGATTACGCTGGCAGGAAAATTCCATATGTGTGCCTACGTGTGTACGAGAGAGTGCAGGAGAACAGGGCACACGTGTGGCTGTGGATACACTCGCTGCACTCCGCAACCGGGACTGGGCACAAATGCCACAGAAACAGGGACCAGGGGCGGGCTGCTCAGATATGTGTGGCTTTTCTTAAAATTTATAGCTGCAGCATCTTCTAAGGTATCAAGCATATATCTGACAACAGAAAAAAACATAAATATAATCTTTTAATGGTGATAAAGAAATCCGGATTTGACCATATTTGATAGAAATTCTAGTGCTACAAATCTTCTACAATGACAATAAGGCACATTAGCATTTAAAAATGACAACTGACACAGATCTAACAGACAGAGACAGCGTAAAGGACAGTAACAACATGCACAGGCTACATCCCAGAGATGACAGTGGGACATAAGACAACGACTGACAAAATACAGCTTTCATCACAAACATTTGGTCGCCGAGCTCAGCGCTCACTGAGGAGCTGACGGCAACACCTCTCCCCACGCTGGATACAAGGCAAGGTCCCTGTCAGTGAACACTCCCCCAGCACCCTGCACTCCACGACCAAACCGGGGGGAAATGTTACACCTTATTTTTACTGCATGGAGAAGTCACAGTAAGGTAATCTTTTTTACATACTGTACCACTTTTCCACATTTTATTCAAATCAACTATTTTGTAAACTGGTAAATGTCAGCCGACCAATGTGATCTACTCCATTCCTGAGGTTCTGATTGGTTAAACTGATTCTCCAACTTGATAAATCTACACCAGGCAGAACTTGCCATTTTGTTTATTCTGCAAAACGTTGTCACAAATATCTAAAATTATTCTGAATTTAAAATAATTCAAAAATCATACCCCAGAACATAGCAAGTTACCAGAGATGACAGTCAAGAGGCTGATGAACTCAAACCATCATGTGCTTTCCAGGAAAATTGAAGCTTTATCTCTCCTTAAACATGTTTCACCTGCATTTCAAATGTACATAAAATTTGCTTCCTTAAGTCAAAAATTAGACATAAAAAAATTGCACCCAAGTCCAGCAAAATGTTTTGCTTCCTACCGTCCTGTTCTGAGATCATCTGGTAGGCAGACTAAGAGCTAAATGCTTTCAGAGCAGGTGAGAGCTAGAATTCAGATATTTTTGGCAGTAAATTTAGTGAATGTAGATTGGATTCTCCGTAGATTGTTGAAATATTTTGTATATTTGCACATTAGAGAACAGTAATATGCTTTAGTTTACACCATCTCCAGTACCCTTCTATTTTATTTTCTGATTACACTATGAATTAAATATCTATACTAAATCCTTGCCATTTCACCTAACCAGAGGCCTCACTTCTACCACTGTAATAATCTCAAAACAGAAAGCAAAACTCAGAATTATTTACACTTCAGCTGGAATTTGATTTAAATAATAAAGATCAGGTAGTTTTTCACATGAGCAGCTGATCCTACAGAGGCTTACAAACATGATAATTAAGTGCAAGTAATTCTTAGGACTTAACAAGGTCATTCACAGTGCCAAGTCTGCACTAAAGACATTGCTCCTTTTAAGGACGCCAGCATAGTAGAAGTTCAAAGCCCTTCAAGTGTGGACGGTTACGTTGATACTGAAGTCTCACAACGCTATCCTACACTGAGACTCAGAAAAGCAAAATAAGCTACACAAAGCACCTCGTACAGCATAAGCAGCAGATAACTGCACTCTGTGTCACAGCTTGTTAACTTAGCCATGTTGGTAAAAAAAAAAAATCTTTAAATGTAAATCACCTCAATCATTTAACCACCTTTCCAAAGCACATGAAAAAATAACAACAACCTCCCAGCAAACCAGACACAGAAAATAATGCCCTGAAAAAAAAATTATTTGCCCAAAATGTTTCACCCTCACCTAAGAGTTTAACCACAGGGAGGTTGAGGTCAGTGCTGATCCTGGGTGAGCCCTGTGCCCGCCTGCGTGTCCTGCTGCAGGGCCAGCATGGGTGTTCTGGAATGGAGACACATAGGTGACACGACTTCAGCCTGCTTAAAAGCTCTTTGCATTGGCAACACCGGAGATTCAACAGCAAGTTAGCACAGCCCTTGGGCAAAAGGTTCAGAGAAATGGACCTGAGGAGATGCGCAGTGTTGCTGCTCTTCTCAAGGGTCATTTGGCCACAGAAAGACTGGACCCCACCTTTCTGTTCATCCCTGCAGCCTCACAGGGAAAGAGCACAGCAGTCATGGAAGCTCTGCTGCCCTGGCTGGGAGAGCCATGCGTAGACTTCTGCTAAAATTGGATAAAAATAAGTAAGCATAAAGACAAAAATCCCTTTTATATGTAGTTTGGGACAGTGACTTGTGCAGCAGCACCGATGAGAACTAGGTCCTGTGTTACTACAGATGTGGGATTTTGAGGTTGTTTTATACTCTGTTCAGGAGCTTTGACCTTACCAAAAGATCTGTCATGAAGACAGAGTAGCAGGTCACACATAATAACAAAGTACACAAAGGCAATGATTCTTCTGTTTACAGTCAATTGTAGGCAGTGTCTTATAGCAAAACAGGAAGACTAAGGTTGGCAATGTCATTATAAATCCAAAAATGAGCAGCATGGGCCCCACTACAGTACCTTTCCCTGTTTTATAAAGTGGGCTTAAAACTGTTTCTGAGTCAAAACACTCAACGTAAGTGAAACATTTATTAGTGCAACTGCCACATCAGGAGGAATCAATGCTACTATCTATAGCAGTGATAAACGTAAAAAAAGAGTCTGACATTTAGCAGGAGACTACTAAAGACACTTCCAGGAGTGTTTAGTACAGCCAAGACTGAGTGTTAATTTCCATAATGCTGTGTTGCTGTCATTAATGAATGTGCTAATGATCTCTTAATTCTTCGTTTAGACTGATAATTGCTGATTGGTACCTTTGGGAATGGAGATCAACTACTCTGGCCTCAGGTTCTGGAGGTTGCACCTGGGATGAATGTTTCTGTTCAAGATAGATGCGTAAACCCCAAAATAATCGTTGAGATTCCCTTCTCCTATAGATTACAAATTAAGCTGTGAGGGAGAGATAAGAGAAGCTGTAGAAGGCCATGGGTAGGGCAGATTTCCCCTGATAAAATCCAGTAGACATTTTCTACTCTTCATTTAAAACAGTAGTAGAGCCCTTTCCAGGACAGAAGCAGGAGCATCACATAAGCATAACTGCATATATATATATATATATATATATACAGCTGCTGCATCCATCATACAGATAAAACAAATTGTCTTTTATCTGAAGGCAACCGCCTTCATTCAGTGGTAAACTGAATGAATGAATGAACTAAACTCCTAAAAGTGACATTGGATTACTTCTACAGGGTCCATAAACATATTCAAGCAAAACATGCTTCTTGCCAGTAAGCTTAAATCAGATTCATATCTGTAAAAAAAAAAAAAAAAAAGAAAAAGATTCTAGGTCTAAAAGAGAACTGACTGAATACCCACTGTTTTAAGAAATCCCAGCCATGATAAGCTCTAATCTTCAATTAATTCCAAAGGAGCCTCTGTTATACTGAGTTCTCTGTCAAATAGCATTTATTTCTGTTCTCTTTTAACCAGGGCTGTGTGCATTAATATAGACTAATAATCATGACCCCTGGACATTATCTTAAATGAGAACAATAAAAGTTGTTCTTTTGGTTGGCTAGTTGCTTTTGCTGTTGCATTTTAATACAGTTTCTTATGTTTTGCTTGAAATGGAATTTGGAGACTATAATGCCAGTCGCAGCTGCACAAACAGCATTGCCACCAAATATGATGTGCTCTAGCTAAACATAAACCACTGCAGTATATCATTTAGCTGTAATATAAATTAATGATTTGAAAAATCAATTTATAGCTGTTTTATCATGCTTTTATGTAAACAAATAGCCATGAGCTACAAATACACATCCTGCTAGCTGTGGAAAACACGTAATTATTGGAAGTAACATTGCTATTTCTCCCTTCCTGGCACAGGTAGAAATGGATTAGAAAAAAATAAAAATCTTTCAATATTGTTTGCCCCTTGTCAGTTAGAATTTGGCTACACAAAGTCATGTGCAGTCACAGGTCAATAAACAATTCCACCTGAGCAGCATGGAAAGAGTATGAAAGAAAGGACTTGTGAGTGTAAAGAGGAAAGAATCCCCCAGAGCAATTTCTACTTTATTTCTATCCCACCTGTGGCTGACCTGACTTAGTGGAATTCCCCTGGCTGGTGCTTATTTCTCCTCCCTGTCTCCGCTGCCCATGCCTATGGGGCAAAGGGGTGACAAGTAGCCGTGGGAAGGCAGACCATTTGCAGCAACCACATACACTGCTTACTGTTTGCTGTGCTCTAATTTTTCAGTGGGGCTTTTGGAAGGTGACATTGCTTCCAGCACTGTTCAGCTCTCTTGAAAAAACATTAGCCAAAATCAGAGGTTAAAAATGAGATCATGGTTTTGTTCAAAGTATCAGAAAGCATGTCTAGAAATGTGAACAAGCTGTGCTGAAAAATTACTTCCCCTGGCCACAGCACTGCCATCAGCTGAATGCACTGCACAGGTCTGTGCCACTTCCCTGCTAGGCACAAACCCCTTCAGTTTGCAGTGACAGGTCTTCCCAAGCTGGCACCCAGCTGTGGGAGCTGCCATGGGTGCACCAGCCTACCCTGGGCACCAGCCCAGGGGCTCTGAACGCAACTCAACACAAAACAGGTGTGGTGAGGAGTTCAAGCATTTCCATCCTGCACGCAACCCTATGTAGGCATTAACCCCACTCTCTGCTTTTAATACAGCTTAGGCTAATCCACTCTGGGAATACTCATTCAGCAATGATAATCATCCAAACAGCATAAGGGATCCTTAGCTCAGAATAAAAAAAAGTTCATGCAGGAGGTTACTAATAAAAAATAAAATAAAATAAAATAAAATAAAATAAAATAAAATAAA
>JANIJG010019285.1:0-69230 GCA_024611175.1 Megaceryle torquata
TGGGGGGGTGGCAGTGGGGGGGCGCCGGCGCGGCGGGCGCCGGGGGGGCGCGCCCCGGGGGTTGGCCGCGGCGGGGGCCGGGGGGGGGGGGGCGCGGGTGCCGGGTGCGGGCCCGGGGCGGCGCGGGGCCGTCGGGCGCTCAGCGGGCCCTGGCCGCGGGGCTCTGCGCTGCGCTCCGCCAGCCGCGGCGGAGGATGCGGCGTGGCCGGGCGCCGCGGCTGGCGCTGGCCGCCTGCCTCGGTTCTTTCCTGCTGGTCGTCTTCTACTTCCAGAGCAGCCTCAACCCAGGTGGGTCCGCCGCACACCCGGCTCCGCGCCTCGGCGAGGGGTGTCTGCAACTCTCGGCGGGACCCCCGGGGGGCGGATGGCGGGGGCAGGGTGCGGCGCCACGGAACCGGGTCCGGGCACCGCGGTCAGCCTCCTGTCCGCTCCTAAAATCACTTCGATGTTGGTGAGAGCAGGTCTGGTCCAAAGGGGCCGATCCACGGGTGGGTTTAAATTAGGGTCACCTGTGAACTGTTGCCGTTTCTCAGCCGAGACCACTGAACTTCGCTGTTGTGTTTACTTGCAACGTGTGACTGACTTACCATCGCTGCTTTGCAATGAAATTCACCTTTCATTTCTGAAGTAAGTTGCTTTTGGGCGACTGTCCTGTTCGGTGTCCCTGCGTTCAGTGAAAGCAGCGAATGAAATTGTGTACAACTTCCAGCGGTCCTTCTGAGGCTGTGCTGGCGTTAGGACAGATAAAGAGTAGCTTCTCTGTTTCGCAAGTGTCTTTTTCACACCCACCGTCACTAAAATTCCTGGGGAATCTGCTTGACTTGCTCAAGGGAACTTCTTTAGTGTGTGCTTTTAAAAATATCGTCTACATTGGTAAACAATTCAGAATAAGAGCATAAAAAGTTTTGCACTGGAGGAGTTATTTATTTCCCTGCTTGCTTTCTGCTCTTTTGGGGAAATTAGCTCCTCTTTCCTGAGAGACGTTACTGGGTAGTTCCTGTAGTTTTAACAATGTACTAATGTTTTCTGATTACAGCGGCAGTCCATCAATGGGGCCTTTCAAGTTGCATTTTAAAATTCAGAAGACTGATTTGAGTGAAATGTTAGCGGAATGTTATCGGTGTGGACTAATTGAAATACAATTTTCCTTTTATAGGGGCTGCTCCATCACTTTAATACTTTTTTTTTCTTGAAAATAATAATAAAAAAGGCTTAACTTGTTGGTTGAATAAGATTGAAAAGGAGTTAGATTTCAGCAAGCATTTGTTATTTCTAGAAGAGCATGCGAAGTTTGTCAGATGAATTCAGTAATCCCAGAAGACCACAATCAGCATTGTACTCCTTAGTGATTAAAAAAAAAAAAAAACAAAAACAAAAAAACACACCAAAAAAACCCACAATATACGCATCTTATTTTAGTATTGGGACTGTTCAGTAAAATGAGCATCACTGAATGGACTGTAATCTCCAGCACTCCTAGCAGAGACAATTGCATTTTACATTGGCTTCGCTTTCTAGTATTTGACTGGAAAATACAGTTCTTTTCAGGACTCTAGTTTTCAAAAGGAGACTTCTGCATGTTTGAGTTAGCAGAACTTTCTGCGCTTGTTTGACTTTAATCCCTTGCATGATCTCAACACAGTTTCACACAGAGTTCCTGTCAGGTCAGAGCAAACTAGGTGACAGTAACGGTGATGGCATCTCACAAGGGGTTTGGGGAATTTCGAGGCTTGAAAGCTCCATTGAGAGTTGCTGGCCAGCTGAGGCTTTGGGAAATGCAATATCCCTATTAGGCTGCAGATTTGTTTCCTTCATATGGGGCAAGTGTGATTTTTTTGAAAGGTTGTGTAGATAGTGATAGGTCTGGGGTAGAGATCCTCCACTGGTGAAAACCAGTGGTGTTTGTCACACAGTGGAAACCCAATTGTGAGGGTGGTGAACGACCTCTGCAGATTTGCCCTTTAAGGTTCACAAAAGAGGTGAATTAAAGTGATAATCGTGCTCTCTATCATCTGGTTATTTTCTACTCACATAGTTGTCTCCCTGGGTCCAGCCTTCATTTTTTGTGCCATTTTTTTCCCTTATTATTTTTTAGTTTACAGTTTTTCCTTTCCTCCTTAGTCCTGTGAAAAACTCACACTAGCAGAGGAAAGGTCATTACCAAATATAGAAAAGCAGCAATATTGAAATTGTTTTTTTTTTTTTTTCTGTTTTTTGTTTGTTTGTTTTGGTTTTGTTTGTTTGTTTTATCTTATCCCAAGGGAAAACAAAACAAGGGCAATTACTTGATTTTAGAATTTACAAGTTACAATAATAGGTAAACAATTTACAGACAAAAATGTCATCTTTAAAATGATGGTTGACTTGAGGTTAGTTGAAGTTCTAATTGTCTGGAGTCATTTAGTTTCTAAATAATAATGAAGAAAAATACTAGGGAAAAAAAAAGCAGCCGTGCTGTGAGTTCCCCCCAAGAGCAGTCAGTTTCTTTTCTCCCTCTTTAGCAGGATACAGCAGGTCACCTTTCCATGTAGTGTGCTGAATTAATCCATGATAATGGTGCATGGAGACCGAACCATCCTGTGATCAGGACAAGGTGTACAGCATGGGAGGAAAGATGATGCAACCAGAACCCTTTAAGTTTGAGAGTGCTCAGGACTCACTCAGCTCAGGGAGCAGGAATTAAATCCTCCATTTGTGTCTCCCACGTTTAACTCCATCTGGGCAGTTGCACACTGAACTCCATGCCTGTGCTGAAATAAGGGTTTCTTGTTCTGCCCTAGGAACACCCACGCACCAGCACGTGCTAATATAACTCAGCTCCTAAATGTTGCTTACTTGCTTATTTTGGTGCTGGGCTGAATTTGTTCATGCTGAAGTTGGTGGCAGAATCCTCCGTTGTACTTCCTGGAGGCAGAAATGGGCTGGAGTGTGTTTGCCAACCTCATGGGTGCTCAGGAGAGGTGAAACATGTCTCGGTGCTCCCCAGGGAAAGTATCCACCTGTGGATTTGAGCATGCATTGGCTTCGTATTCCCAGTTGCTTTGCTTTGTCTTTCCTTGCTGCTGGCTGTACTGGTGGGCAGCTGTGGGAGCTGTGGTGCTTGTCCCTGGCCATGGGGAGCAGCTGCAGTACATGGACTGTCCCCTGCTCACTTTGGGATAGTGATGACCTGTCTGTCCTGTTGGCATTCAGCTGTCTCACTCCAGACTCTCAGACATGTGGCCAGGGGCCAAATGTCTGCATCACAGGAAGACATTAAAGAGGTGCTGAGCACACTGACAGGTGTTTGCAAAGACTGACAGTGGGTAGTTACCGGGTTTGACTGGAGCAGAGATCTTTCAACATCTCCAGGCCTTTCTGTATCTGGACTGGGTGTGGGCAAGTATGCTCGCCTCCTGGGCAGACTTCATGCATTCTCAGCTTTGTGCTGGGAGTGACATGGTCCACTGGGGCGGGCTTGATTGTACTGGTGTCATCCCACAACCATCCAGGAGATCCCACCTGCCCTCGGCATACTTGTCATCCATCTTCTGAGTTGCTTTCTGCTGCTTCCTTCAGCAGTGGTGCATCATCAGTCGTGGCTATGCTCGTTTGCACACTGTATGTTTTGTGCACAGAGAAGGTGGGAGCAAGCAGTGGGGCTCTCTGACCACTGTTTCATCTAACTTCAGTCATAGTGTATTTAGACTGGCAAAACAATAAATACTGGAAGCTGCTAAGCCTTGATTACATTAAAGCTTTGGTCACTTCTGTTCTCAGAGGTACCGCACTGATTTTAGCACCAGTGGGGAGCTGCGGCTGACTATGCTAGTACAGATGTGGGGTAGAGAGAAGGAAAAACATCTGAAGGAGGTAGAGGGAGGTGAGTGGCAGGTAGTAAGGCTGTTTGTTTATCTGTGTATGCAGTTTCTGCAGACCTCAAATAACAGTGCTGTGGGTCCACCTCAGTGGTAGGTGTTCTGGGGAAACCGAGTAGGCAAATTGTACTGACATCGAGAGAACTTGGAGTTTTCAGGATGCTAGTGAGGGGCCAGAGGGATGTGTACACATACTTGCAGTCTCCTAAGCAGTTAATAAGCATCTCCTCCATCCCAAAAGATTGTATTTCCTAGTGAGAGGTGATTGGGTGCTATATGAAGAATTTTACATAAGCTTATACTTCTCGAGGCTTCTATCTCTGTCCGGTGTTGAGAAGAAATCCCCTTGCAATCTTAGAATTGTTTGGAGGAAGAGGCACCTTTGGAAGCCTGAGGCAAGGAGAGAGGGTGAGATCATTCAGTCTGATACCAAGAGACCCTTGCGTAAGAGCCAGGCTATTCTGTTCTTGCCCCATCCTTCCTGTATCCAGTCCAGTGACATGTGTGTGCTGGAAGTGACTGGAGGAGACAAAGCGGACCTTGCACAGAGGCAGCCTGTGGGACAGAGAGTGCACCACTTCCTGTAGCTTCTAGTTTGTTCCAGCACTGAATCACCTGCTTCAGTAAGAAAAAAAGGAAAACCTTCAATCTCAAAATGCCACTTTCTTTCTACTCCAGTTCTGTCTGACTGCAGCATCCAGCTGTTGTTTCTTAAGTCTTTTTTAACAGCACTTGCTTAACACCGGCTTCTGCACTCCCTGTGTTCTTTCACGACCTGTTATTATCAGCATGAGTTCTCAGACTTCCACGGGGCTTTGAGGGTTAGACACACTTGGTCTTCAATCTTACTCTTTCACAACAAGAGACACCAGAACTAGGATTGTGGTAGCACCAAGGTGGTGATACTGCTCCAGAAAAGTTTGAGAGTGGGGAAGCAGCAAGATCCTTTTCTCCAGCCGTATCTGTTCCTGCATCAACTGGTTGGATCTGCTCTGGACACTGATAGAGGAAAGCCTCCAACAGGACTCCTGGAGTGGAGGTACCACTTCACCAGCCTGAGAGAGGAGGACTGGGGTGTTATAGGAGGGTAAGCAGCAATGCCAGATGCCACACCACCATGTGTAGCACATATCACAGGCAGGAAACTGCCTCATATTTCCCACTGATGTGCCAAGGTGGATATGTAAGGTACTCCTTGTCACTATTATCTGCCAACTTTGGGATGGTTTCTGTTGCCCAGCCCAGCATCAGTCAGCACCAGCAGGTCCTGGAGGAGCTCTTGCTTCTGATTGTTGTACATCTGTCCTTTCAGATTTTCTGAGCTATGCATCCAAAGTCTGTGGTTGCTCTTGTGAACATTCAGTCAGCTCCATCCTTGTGCCTAAATATTTGCCCCTTCAAGGGATGACAAATTATTAAAGAGTGATAGAGATTATAGAGTTTATAAGTCCCTAACCTACAAATGCACCTAGACTTTGCATGAATGGAGATGCTTACACAGATAGATTTTAGCAGACCCTTACAAACCAGGGAATTTTTTTTCAGAACAGGAAAAAGCCTATTGAAACATCCGTTCCTCCCCATTGTTTAGAGGTATTTTCAGGCTGAAATTAATGTGCTGCCTTGGGATGTGAGAGTGGTTTGGGTAGCAAAGGCAAGTCTGGGTCATGTTTGCAGCTGGCTGACACATGTCCTCAGCCTTCCAGATAATGAGGGCTATGCTAGTTTCACCCTGGCTAAAGCTGCAAGTGCAGGCAGGGATGTGACATCTAAGATGCCCTCTGACATGGTGTTGGTTTTTCTGTTTTGTTTGCTTTTGTCATGGGGAAGTTTTGCTCAGCTCAGGTTCCTGGTCACAGTGCGGTATGCCCAGGATGCGGCTGCTGCCCTTCGAGGAGCCAGTACTCAGATTAAAGCCACTTTGTCAGCTGAAGCATTAGGCAGTGCAGGCTGGGAAGCTCTCAGATGCCATGTTTGAAGAAGATAGGAATTACTGTAGCCATGACCTGTCATGGTAGATAAGTCTGCCCAGTCTAGTACTGAGAGCAGGGCAGTAATGAAGCCCATCTGCTCCTGAGCGCCAGGCTTTTCATGAGGAATGCTTTCTCTACCCCTTCTTGGCTTTCTACAGTTTCCTGAAAATCTCTGTTACATAGGAGATGTTTGCGAGGGGGAAGGAAGGAGCTTAGCAGGCCAGGAGTTAACTCTGTGCCTGCAGGAGAGACTCATGTCTTAATGGCTCTGCCAATTGGAGCCAGCCTTCACTGGCCCCACATCCCTCTGGCTGGCATCTCAGCCCGGCTCTTTCCCACTGACAGCACATTGCAGCTGAGCTTTCTGCTTTGTCTTCACTCCCAAAACCTCAACACTCCTATTTATCCTGCAAAAAGGACTCCACAGGCACATCATCTGGGAGCAGTAAGACCTTTGTCTGTGTTGGTGCAGGAAGGACCTTCTGGTGATAATCAGTCAGGTCTGAGGCTGGGAAATGAGTGCTCACGCAGTGGCCAGGGCACTCTTTGGGGTGTCGGATTTTCTTCCTTGGTCCTTGCTTCTCTCAAGCATCTGAATGGAGAGCATGACAAACCCTCCATCTTAATCCCAGTGCAAACACAGCTGTCTTCCCAGGACTCTATCAGAAGCCAAGAAACTAGAAAGGCATTAGGTGCTTAACTCCTATTACTCCCCCTTGGAGCTGAGTACCCAAAGAAGAGCTTAACTCCCCAAATACCTCTGTGGGGCCAGGTGGGCGGGATGTTTCACACTGAGGCTTTGAGGCAGAGCTGGGCAAATGCACATTTTCCTTGTTAAAAGGCAGTTAAAGACTACTAGTGGTGTGAGAGGGAGGGAACACCTCCCCGAGGTGTGCACTGATGCTGAGAATAAGGACAAATGGAGCTACCCTAAGAGCTGGGGGTATTTATTTTTCCCTGGTAAAATCATTCATGGGTGGAGAGGAGTGGCTGGTGTCAGTGGAGTGTTGAACTCCATATTCCCAGCCTCTGTTGTCCAGTTCAGACCAATCTGCTTTCTCCTATGTAAGAGCATGTACCTGCACCCGCAGAGCTTGCAGTGTGTTAAACCAGGACACCCTGTCTCTGTATCCTGTCTGGATCTGCAGCTTTGTACAGGTTTATATTCAGCTAAAGCCCTCTAAGATTTCCCCACTTTTTCACACAGATCTTTTATTTTTCCTCTCTTCAAATACAACTGCCCCCTTAGCAATAAAATCCTTCCAGCAGGTCTGGATAGTGGGAGGTATTGCTAAATGCACCCCACAGATGCTGCTGCCCTTTGAGGATGTCCCCCTTCCCTGACGCTCATCTCCAGATGCCAGGGCCTTTGCTTTTTTTTTGTTGCAGGTTTGCACCTCATCTATTTCCAGTAAATTATCCAGTAAAATCAGTTGTAGAGCTCTGATAAATATGGTTCAGTCCCCAGATATCTCTTCCTGAGCTCCTGAGCATGTACTCTCTTCTCCATTTCCCAATTGCCCGTGGCTTCCACTGGGAAGCTAAAATCTCAGGCTAGTCAAAGCCCTACCTGGGCAAAGATGGGAAGGAAGTTTCTCTGTAGCCCCAGGAGCTGGGTGGCTGCTGCTCAAATAAACAGCTCTTTCTGCATGACCTTCACAGGAGATCACCCAGCATAGGAGGTAGCGCTGGGACATGTGGTTTGATTTTGTTTCTCTTATAGTTTTAATGATCCAGGGAGCAAAGACAGTGCTTCGTTTATTGTGTTGGTAGGAGAGTGTGATGCTCTGAGGGAGCATTCAGTGTGCATGGAAAGGGAGCCAAAGGGCACAGTGTGAGAAGTTGCTTTGTGTGACTTGGGTCCTGCACAGAAGTGACATCTAATATTGACACTGCAGGCCTTGTGCTGTCAGGAGATGTGTGCTGACTGGTCAGCAAACAGGGATGCAGCAGCACCAGCCAGGCACTGGGGGACATCTACAGACTTTTCAGGGGGAAGCATGGTTGATTTCAGTAGCCACCAGTTCCCCTCATTGTGGAGCTGAGCAAGCCGAGGAGGCTTGGTAGCCAGATGAATCTACATCATCTAATATCCTCAGCTGTCACCCCAGCATTTAACGTCCCCCAAATTTCTGTTCTCTCCCTGAGCTGAATCTGGCAGAGAACAGTGGTGCCCTGAAGTGTGCTTTCAGCCTGAGCCCCACAGGCAGGACAGGGATTACAAAAAGCAAACACACCACACTGCCCTATGCTTACACGCTCCCCTGCAGTTGGCAAATACATCTCCACGTCAGCCCCAGGCATCACTGTGACTCATCCTGGGCAACTGCCTAAAAAATGGCCTTTTGGTATGAAAAGTTGGTGAATGGCTGTGAGAGAGCACTGTGTGGGATCTGGACCCCAGCCATGCCATCAGAGAGATCCATCTTGAACCTGGTGCTGTCCTGCTTACCCACCCAGACTGGCAGGACCTGTGGATCTGGGGGACATCTTAATGCTGGCTCACTGGTTGACAGATTAGTGTGAGGGAAGCTAAGCTCTCCCACAACATGTCTTTTGAACGCTATTGAGCTGGTTTTATTTTTCCAAGGCCCTTTGCAGCAGCTGTTACTGGATTACTTTGTTTCTAGGTAGACCAGATCTTCCTCGCCTCAGAGAAGGAATTAAAAATCTTTTCCACTTGCTCAAATCCATTCCCTTTTACTTGCTGGGACAGCACTGAGCAGATTTAGCTTTAGGTTACAGAGGTGTCCAGCCTTGAGCCAGACAGTTGGGAATTCCTGCAGCCTTGCAGAGGAACAGGCTCCTGTTTTCCCCATAGTGCCCCTGAGCCCTTAATATTTGGATGAGCTTTGATTAGATAAAACAGATGTAAATGTATGAGCAGGCAGACTGATAGGGAATTTGTCTGGGAAAAGCTGGGAGCTGGTATTTCACAGAATCACAGAATGTCTTTGGTTGGAAGGGACCTTCAAGATGATCTAGTCTAACCTTTCCTGGGAGAAGAAAGCAGCTTTTGTCCCTGCTGGTTACTACTGCAGCAGCTCTGACTCCCTCGTGTTTAACAGCTATATCTGCAACCAAGGCAGCTTGTCACCATCTACCTGTGCAGGAAAGCCTGACCACATAACCCACATCCTTTGTCATCTTTGTGGTGAGATGAAAATTCACCATTTGTATTAAAAATGGTCGAGGGTCTGGTTTTGACGGACTGAGTGCATGTGGATTCAGTGTCTATCTGTTTTTACTGTCCCAGTTGCACGCACCACCCCTTGCAGTCTCCAGTACTTCCCTGTGCAAAGGTGAGAGCTTTCTGACCTACAGCTGGGCGCTCCAAGCCATTTTCAGCCCCATGGACAGCCCGGCCTGGCTCCTTCGAGCCCTGCTTGCCTTCCTCTCTGATAGCATGTCCTGCTTTCCCTCCAGTTTAACAGTGATTCTCCCCAATGCACTGGTGTAATGAAAGATAAATGCATTCAGTGTTCCTGGTGGTGCTGCTTTGCCTGATGGCTATCACCATACCTTCATGGTGGTGTGTCACAGTGTGAAGCTGTTTCCGCAGCTGTGAGATACTGCAAACCACGCTGCTCCGGATCTGAGTCTGGTGGTGTGCTCAGATGAAACTGTTACGTGTCCATGTAAACAAACCATGGCTGAGCACAGATGAGGACACTTGCTGTGCTGAAGAAGCAGCTGATGCTGGTGAGACTTTGCTTTTTTCATACAGGAACTTAATTTTCATAGACTCCCCTAGAGCACTATCCAGATGGGCTTGAAATTGCTTTCTCCACAGAAAGTCTCTTCTGAAGGTGGCACTGTCTTTGTAGCAGCTAAGTGGCAGATCAACAAGACCCTAGCTAGGGGACAGCAGATGGGCAGGTGCTGGCAACTCTATCCATGATGTGTGTGGAGATGTGCCACTGAACATTTTGGACCTGCACAGCAGTACACAGGGCATGCCATAGCCCAGGGGCCTCTTCTTGTCCCTTGGACTGGTTGGACTAGATGATCTTTCCAGGTCCTTTCCAACCCCTAGCATTCTGTGATTCTGTGACCCCTGTAGTATGGAGGGACACTAGGGCCATGAGTCCTGGCCACTTGTCACAGCACTGCTCATATCTTATTCTTCTCTTTGTAAGTGCCACTTGATTAGTGGCCCTCCATCTCCTGGCTGCTCTCCCAGCCTTTCTGGAGAGGGAGCAGCAGCAGTGGGTTTGAGCCATCCCTCAGAGTTGTGTCTCCAGGATCACTGCTTTCCCTGTGGATTTGCAGCCTCACCACTAACTAGAAACCCGATCCAAGCCTGCTCTCTGGCCAGATGTTGCTTCACTGCTCTGTGCAGTGAATTACTGACCTCGCAGGAAGACGAGCAATATTGACATGAGGTTCAAAGGTGATGTTTGTTTGGAGCTGCCGACTGTGGGTGTCTCTGGAGCTGGCTCCCCTGTTCCAGAGGGCTTCCTTCAAGGCAGGGACCTGGGAAATTAGCACAAACTAATTGGAGGTCAGAATCTCCTCAGCAATTCCCCTTCCCTGTTCTTATCATGATGACCTGCAAGCCTGTGGCTCTGCACTCCTCCCCTGGCCACAGGGAGCATCTCTGCGTGGTCATGTTTCTTCATGGAACAGGAAGGTGACAAGTTCAGTCCTGCACACATCTGCAAAGCTGGACTGTTCCTTTTGGCAAGGGTGCAGGGGTACCATAGTCACAGCTGGGTCTTTTCCAAGTTTACTCCTGGATGTATCAGAGCAAGTGAGTTCCCTTTAGGTTAGAGGATCAGCGGACATGGGCACTGTGAGATTCAAACAAGGCTGACTTGATGCTGATGGAGCTTTGCTTCAGCTGCCTATGAACAGCTGCTGTTTGGTGGGTGTAGGTGCAAAACTCCCCGTTCCCTTCTTCCTGAGATCTCCATTGGACTCTGCTCATTCCCTGTAAAAAGGAAAGAGATGTCTTCAGAGCATCAGCTACTAAAAGCTATTCTCAGGGCTTGACCAGCAACAGGGAGATAAATCCAACCACCATTCGGACAAGTTACTACCGGTGATGTTGGATCTGTTGCATCTCAGTGCTGTAATGACACTAGAGATGTTCGTGTCCTGTGTTAAACCTGCTGGATGGGGAGACAGGGTTCTTCGGTGGCCTCAAACAATGACCACTACTAAATGCAGCAGAAGTGTCACAAGAAGCCCTGTGATGAGAAGTTATGTGCTGGAAATGGTTCTCCCTAGTCTCTACCAGGCTGTAATTAGCTCGTATCCTCTACAAGGATCTCTTCAACACATTGTAAAGCCTCTTGCTCTGCATCTTCTGGCAGCGAGTCTCACAGGTTAATGACCTGCAGTCATTTAGAAAAGCAGGACACAGACCCTCAGCTGATGCCACCAAGAACAGAGGGTCAAGAGCCGTGAAGCAAAGCTGGGGAGGGAGTGGCTGTGTTGGGAAGGGTTTGCTGAGTGTGCATTTTTCCCAAGATCTCCTTGTTGAAACTTTCATCAATTCCAGATGCACAGGGCTGACAAGATGTCTTGAAATGTGTTGAGCAGGCAAGTCATTGAGCCATGAAACGTAGAGAGACTTCTTTTTCTTGAATATGTGCAGGTAGCCTATGTGCAGAGAGCAGAGACAGCATCTGCCTGGACCAGACTTGACTGCAGGCATGTCTTCAGCAAGTCCAGCCTGGTCCCCTGGCACCTTGGCCTGCCATGGCCTCAGCAGCTGAGCAGGAGGCAGCAGGCTGATGCAGATGGGTTCTTGGCTTGGTAGATCCCTGCTGATGTCTCAGCCCAGGAGTTTTCTGCAGCTCTATCTTGTCTGAGCCTGCCCTGGCAATGGGAACCTGTGGGTGTACGGACACAAAGTGGTGTGCGGGTGTGCAGGGGAGAGGTGGGTCTCTGATGAAGCCTTGCCAGTTGAAAATCAGCCCCTGTGCATCCTGGCAGGGATCTCTGCCTTGGCACTGCCAGCTCAAGCCCTTCTGCTGCAATTCCTGTCAAGCAGCAGACTGGAAAGGAAGAGTTTATTGACGAGGAATGGAAATGCTGGCAGTTCAGTTATATATGCAAGCAGCCAGTTGGGGCCAGGAGAGCGACAGGCATAATGGGGAAGAGAAATTGCTCTTGGAAAGCTTCTAGCTTGGCTTGCAGGAGGAATTAACCATTTGAAAACAGAAGGTTGCATGGTACTTATGGAGAGATATTTTATTTGCTCACAGAGGACATATTCCTTCTGAGTAGTGTTAATTTTCTGTTTCCTACAAAGACCTTAATCACAGTCCTTATGATAGTAGGGAGTTAGACCCATTGCCCCATCAAAACACATCCTCCCACCTCAAATGCCTGTGATCCTTCTATTAAACCTTTCTGACATCTGCCTCAGGCTGGTACCAGGTGACCAGAGCTTCTTGCTAGCAAGGAGACATGAGGCTTTAGGAAGAACCACTGAATGGGACAAAGTGTCCAGACCAGCTACTGTTGGCTCTGTTCCTGCTCTGATCCCCACAGATGATACTTTGGCATTTGGCAGGTTGCTTGAGGCAGCTGGATTTTTTCTTTCCCTCTCTGAGTGATTTATTGTTAGCTAATCCTATAGCTGTCACAGTTTTCCATCACTTGATTAGAGTTTCCCTGGCTGATCCTTGACTCAAGTTGACTAAATTGGAATAAAAAAAACTTCATTGAAAAGTAGAGTCCAAGCTGTCCCCATCTCTGGGGAGGAGACAGCCCCATAGCCAAGGGCCAGCCCCTGTGCCTGGGTATGGCTGGTGACTCTGTGATGGTACAAGAGGTGCCATCAGCAAGGAATGAGGAGAAATTAACCTTCAGAAATATAAATGCAAAGTAAGCTGTGCTAGAAAGTAGGAGTCAGAAGAGGAAAGAACTTTCATGAGGCTTTACAGAAAACAAGGAGCTTCTGTATGTAATTTTAATATCTTCCAAATGGCAATGGCAATAACTTATTCCGAAGTAAACCTCCCAGGATCTTGAACATCAAGAGTAATGCTGAAGTGGTTTTAAAGCATGTCCATCAGCCAGATCTCTGAATCACAGTCACTTCTGGAACCAGTGACTGACAGTGCTTGATCTGGCTTACATACAGCCAGCACTCCCTGAACAGGAGTCATCTGGCTGAAGCTGGGACAGACCAGGGATTTCAGGTTTCAGGAGTCTCTTCCAAGCAGTTGTTAAAGGCTGGGCAGTATCCTGTTGGGGGCGGGGGCATAAAAAGGCGAAAAATAAAGCTAGGAAGGTAATTATTTCCCTGCCCAGTGTGTGTGAACATGCAGTGGAAATCTAAACTAGTGTAGGATGTACAGACCCAATCTCACATCAGGGGTTTAATGTTCTTTTTGTATCAGCTTAAAAAAAATACATAGATCTCAGGACTCCCCCTCAAACCTCCCAGTCGCCTCTGTGGCTGCTGTCTGAGCAGTTGTGTACAGCAAGTGGAAGATGGAGTTGGCTGCAAACCCATTAATGCTAAATCATCTCTCAGCTCCAGTGTTAACTGCAGACTGCTGAGTTTGCACTGCAAATACGAAGCTCTGTGGGCTGGGTTTGTCATCCAGGCATGAGAAGCAAAATGTACACACGAGTCTATTGTCTCTTTTGACACGCAAGTGCTCCAGCAGCCTGCTGGGAAGTGCTCCTCTGAAGAGCGCTGGCAGGGGGCTGCACGCAGGGTCACATTAGCTTTGCAGCGTCTGGGAGCGCTTGCGTGCTTTGGATGGTGAAAAGTCAGCCCCGTGCCTTCCAGTTCCTGCTAAATCTGTAAGAGTATTAATAGAAGTGGACAGTGGAGATTACATTGTCAGCAGTGCTTGCCTTGTTTCTTTGGAGTGTTTGCAGCAGAAACTCCTCTTTTTTAGTAGCTTGAAGAAAAATCCAAATAGCTCTGGCTATTGGACTGCTGCCTCCCTCCCATCCCACATACCACATGGTGTTGAATGGGGCACACAGGATGTGGTGTGGCAGTAGGTGATCTTGACCAGCATCCTGTCTCCATCTCCAGGACATCTCACCTTTAGGAGTGACAGTGAAGAAGCTGCCCATTGGCGACATGTTTTCTGGATCCTTTGAGGAGAGGGTGATGATGTAAAATAGGTGATATTCTCACATTTCTGTAGTGATAGCAGTGCCAGCCCCATGTATGACCTGTGAAAAAGCCATCTTAAGGTGTAGTTCTTGGTTAGGATCTTGGTCAGGACATGTTTGAGGTAGAAGAGAAGATACAACTACCTAAAAGAAGTTTGTAGTGAGGCTGGTGTTGATCTGTTCTCCCAAATTACTCATGATAAAGAGAGAGGAAATGGCCTCAAGTTGCCTAAGGGGAGGTTTAGATGGGATATTAGGAAGAAATTCTTCACTGAGAGAGTAGTTAGACACTGGAACAGGCTGCCCAGGGGGGTGGTGGGGTCACCATCCCTGGAGGTGTTTAAAAACTGAGTGGATGTAGCACTTGAGGCTATGGTCTAATGGATAGGTAGATGTTAGGATGAAGGTTGGACTCGATGATCCTAGAGGTCCTTTCCAGCTGTAATGATTCTGTGATTCTATATTGAAAAGCCTGTGGTGAGGGGGACAGTCAGCAGGTCAGGAAGGGAGTCAGGTCAGGTGTAAGGCTGCTGTCTCTGTCTCACTGGCTGTTCAGGAGGCATCTGCCGTCATTCCTTGGCACAGTGGCATTGCCTTCTCTAGAATGGTTGCTACAGCATTTCAGAGGCTGGGCTGAGGCATTTTCCTATGAATGTCAATGTGGCTATGTTGAGCTGGATCTAGATGGAGAAACCTGCAGTCTGGTGGCACTTGGTGCCAGTGGCCCTTTGCGTTGGAGACCCATATCTGCCATCTGCCGTTTTATTGCATCTGGCGTGAGCCGTTGAGCACTGAAATGTTTATGGGTAGGTGACAGTTACGAACAAGGGGCATTGCAACACCACACTGGGGAAGCAAGAAACATCTGGCTGCCTTTTGCCAGCAGGCTGGAAACTGTGTGAGTGCATTTAATGCACCCGGGGCTGCTGGGCTGTCCGTATGCCTGTCTGCCCTCAGGTTTCTGTGCACAGGGGCCCCATGCTTGGAGTAGTTTGCACTTTCTGGGTAATGTAAGTGCTGCAATATTGGCCAGAGAGGTGATGCAGCTCTGCTGCCACTCTGTCCCCTGATGCTGCATGCCAGAGGCATTCCTGTCCTGTGAGCCCAGAAAGTTCCAGAGAGCAGATGACTGTGTATAGACATCAGGGATCTCATGCACAGGTGGAGGCAGGTGTGCTTGGATTTTTGTTCCTGCTTCAGTTCCCTGAGGCTGTGAGTTTCCACCCCGAGACATTCACCACAACCACTGCTGCTCCTGGCAGGCTCAGCTGTTCCCTGTCTGGCTGGAATGAGAGCAGGACATGTACTCACTCCTCTGCGTGGCTCTTCCCATCCTTCACTTTCCATAGAGAATAGCTTAGGACCTTCATCCACACCCTGAAATAACATTTCCTAAAGGCATCACATCCCCTCATCACTCTTTTGCCCACAGATCACACTGCCTTTCAGCCATCAGGGCACATCCTGAGAAGAATGAATTATTTTTCCTCTTAAAGGCAGTGTTGGTCCATCAGATTATCCCATGTAAAACAGTGACTCATTGTCCCCTCTTTAGAGTCTCTCTTAGCTAGAGGGAGATTGGCCATTAGTGCCAGGGAGCCTGGCTGCCATTACTATCCAGTTGCCACACAGTCCGAGGACTCTGGGGAAGCTGCAAACAAGGGTATTTTTTGTAGGGGCTGATACCTCCTTTCATCTCTTTCCCAGAGGAAATCATCTTGGGCATCAGGGAGAGCCCATATACACCTTGTAACAGTGCGATCAGAGGATCTCTGGTATCTTCATATCTCTGTGTAGGAACTGTGTGGTTTGGGGATGGAAATGCTTCCCAGAAAGCCAAAAGAATCATCTGGGGAAAAGAGGGAGATTTACAAGGGAGTAAGGTCTGTGTGTGAGGGGCTGGTGGGATTCCTTCATCAGCTCCACAGCAATGGGTCATGTTTTAGTCACGTACTAGAGAAGAGGGAGGGCAGACCATTGTGCAGCCTTCATCCCTCTTCTGAACCCCTCTCTCATCTTGCCCTGAAGTGGTACTTTATCATGGCAGCTAAAACATGACTTCTAGGTGACCCTGGTGCCTGTGGTGCTGTAAAACCACCTTCTCCCATATGCAAATGTGTGAGGATTCATCCATCCAAGCTGATGGGAGAGATTTGTCTTTCACTGCTGCAGCATATTGTGCCTTTTGTACTTGGGCTATTCTCTGTGTAAACCTCTTCTGTGCACGTCCTGTCTTGTCCCGCTCAGATTTGCCTCCGAGCTGCTTTTATTTGTGTTTTTCCCCTTAGCTTTGTGGGTAACCTTCTTCCAGTGCATCCCTGTCTAGCCCTCTGGAGTTTCTAAGCGCTGGGATGTGAGGGGAGGCGGGGGCTTAATTATTTGTTTTGGCTGTTTCAAAAGAACTAGGGGGGGATGGTAGAAAATGTGTAGTGGTGGAAAAAAAAGCCTGAGCTAAGCTTTCAAGCATCCCAGTGCTGCTGGGACTCGGTTCTGTCTGATCCAGCCAAGTTCAAGTCAGTCAGTTGGTTTAATTTCTGCTGAACAAAACAGTGTTAAGTCAGGACCACATGAACCGCCAACTGGAGTGTTTTCCCGTGGGGAGCAGTCTAGGTGGGCTGGGCTGTTGGTAACAGGGTGTCTCCAGGTACCATCCTCTGCTTCACTGATTCAGCAGGATCTCTAAACAAGGGTGTGTTGCACCACCTGAGCCAAAACTTCCAGCGACCTGTTGCTCAGACCCAAAGTGAGCAGGTATGTTTTCCAGCCCACTGTGTCACATGGGTACCGTTAGGGAAGTGCCTTATGCAAACTCATAGCAGCCTTCTTGTAATGTTATGAGAAATGACATACCCTTTGTTAAACCCTCTGAGGGAAATGCAGTTGTTTCACTTTCCATCCCTGTGAGAATACACATATTTTGCTTGTCCATGCTCTTGTGGGGTTGTAACAGCTGCCAAGCTGTTGTGATGCTCCTTGTGAGAGATGGCCCTGGCTTGTGGCTTTGCCATGAGGGATAACAAGGCTGACAACATCCAAGTGATGGCTGTGCTTGAAAATGCAGTTGTATGGCCAAAAATGAAGATTTCTGGAGGTAGTTTTTGAGCCCAAGACTTAGGACACAGTGCTGGTGAGAAAAGACACTTACCCAGTAGTTTCAGAGGGACAGTAGAGCTTCGAGGTCCTATGCAAAAGCCTGAGGGTTGTTGCTCAGCCAGTGACACAGAAGGATGCCATTAAATCACATGGTAGTTTTGAGGGGAACACAGATGTGGCTGCCTGCTGACCTGCCCGTGTAAGCAGGATCACAACAGTGACACTAATCTTGTCCTTCTGATAGGCTACATTATTCTGTGTGGGTTATCTGGGAAGGACTTGCTCCAGGAGCTTTGCAGGGGTATGATCAGCTACAGACTTTGGGCACCCCTTGGAGATCCAGTTCCTAATGCTCCTACTGTCTGACCCTTCAAGGAGAGGTGTATGGGATTGGGGCACTAGTTTGGTCCTGGTGCAGATGTATGGGTACCCTGCACAGTTCTTTCACCCATCCCTAGCTAGTCAGCTCAGCAGCATCCTGCCCCTTGGCTCTGCTGTGATGTCTGAAAATGCTCTGGAGCAAGTGAAGGAAAGGCCTGCTGCTCTGGGTTGTCACTCTGCTGCAGGCAGTGGGAGGGGAGCTGGCAGGGGGAGGTCTGACAGAGAACAGAGGAATATTCCCTTTCCCTAATGAGTGAGCTGAGACAGATGTCTCATACAGACTCTACGCCGCCTGTACCTCAGCAGAGAGAAATGCAGAGCCATCCAGCCTTTACCGAGACTTGGCCTGCAGAGCACAGGGTCAGGCTGTCAGAAATAGATGGTTTATTTGTGGCCAGCTTGTTCATCAGCAGGGGAAATGCTGGAGACAGACAGTGGTGGGTCTGCCTGGGGCTGTGGCAACCTGTTGCCCATGTCCACCTAACCTCTGGCACAGGAGAGTCACTCTCTGCTCACCTGCTATGGGCACGAGTGATCACTTGTCTGTTCTCACCTTCTGAAAGAGGACCTTGTCGTGAGGCAGAACAGGCTGAACAAGCCATAACTGGCGAGAAGAATACCATGCAAAGAGAAACAAAGATGGGAGGGGCCACAGGGGTGTTTCCCAAGCTATGGAGGATGTTGGTCTGGAACAAGAAACGTGTGTCTGTATTGTAAATATTAGAGTTACAGAGTTTTGCGAGTTGATGCCAGCTCCCCTTCATCCCCCTTCCTGCTCACCACTCGCTGCCATGGCCCCAGATGGATGAAAGAGGTGAAAGACAGCATTTGCTCCAAAGGGATGTGCTATCAGCCACATGGAAGCTGTGCAAGGTGGGGGCTGTCGCAGGTTGGTATCTGAACTCTCCCCATCTCTGTAATGCAGCTGCTCAGGGAGCACTTCTGTGCATGGGAGAAGTCTGGGGAAAGATCAGAAAGCATCTCTTCTGGTTGTTCTCCATAGGGCTGGTTGCTTTTTGCCATTGCTTGTGCCCACCTGAATATTGCTGTTCACCTTGAAATGCTCTGTCTCCCCAAAATACTTAGTCCTACTGTTCTACTCTACATGAGTTCTACTTCAAGTAGACAGGCCAGAATGGGGCATGGATGCTGCTGACTACCTCTGAGTGTGCCCAA
Source organism: Megaceryle torquata (assembly GCA_024611175.1). Classification (NCBI taxonomy): domain Eukaryota; kingdom Metazoa; phylum Chordata; class Aves; order Coraciiformes; family Cerylidae; genus Megaceryle; species Megaceryle torquata. The sequence goes on from JANIJG010019285.1 coordinate 18,575, forward strand.
GGGGCAAAATCTCCTACCTCTGGAGTGTAAACAAAGTGCAGAGATACCCATCAGCTGTCTGTGAGACAAACCTCAGCTTTGGAGATGTAGAAAAACACTTGGTCTGCTACCTGAGAGGGGTCCTTCCAAATCCTCCCAGCCCTGGCATCTCCCACAGGCCCTCAGCAGACATCCTGAGGCTGCCAGGCAAGTCTGAAATGCCTCATGCATCCCCAGGTTCTCTTGCTGACTCCCTGCACGCCCAGAAAGGCAATACTGGGGCTGCACTGGAGAACAAACATTTGGCTTGAGGCCTTTGTGTGCACTGTTCATGTTGTTGTTTCACTTTGTGGGGTTAGAATGGAGCCTGTCTCATCCTGAAGATTAAGGGATCAATGTTCTTAGCTGCAACTGATGGTTTTAGCAAGAGATACAGCTCCCATGTTTGCACTGCTACTCTCCTGGCATCCTCAGCCAGGTCTCTGGTGTTTGCCATCCACACCAGATTTCCTATGGCCTCAAATCCTGTGCCCTGCATCCAAAGTATTTGGGATGTTCCCTTTTCCCTGATCATCTGTGGGAATACACATTTTCCCAGTGGTGTCTCAAGATGGTGAGGGGCAGGGTCCCACCTAACCCACTGGAGGTGGCTGCCAGTGTGACACAGCAGTGTGATGGGGGACAAGGGCTGCTGTCTGTTCACTGTACAGCAAATCAAGCAGATGCTGGTGTCTGTGAGGAGGCACTGCAGGGCCATGCTAGAGGACACGTCTTGCTGCACTCTGGTGTTGTGGTTGCCCCTTCTTCGTGTGGCCTTGCACAGCAGCCGTGTCCCCTCCTCCCCTCCCCATATCACTATTGAATGCATCTTCAGCCTTTGCAGAGAAGATACTCAAGCAGACTTGAGTTATTCGGGGCGATCCAGTGAGCCACTGAGCTGGTTCTGGGTGCAAACACCTGGATGAAGCCCAGCCGGTGACACCTCCTGCTTCTCATTTCACTTGCAGCTCCCCAGCAGAGGTGGTTGTGTCTGAATTAACAAAGCTGAAGGATGCATTTAAGCAAACCAAGTGTGTGTCTCTTAGATTTCTTTTCCTTTCTTACCATCTTAATTCAGCCTCTGTTTTCTATATCCCTGACTTTTGAGATGCAGTAAAAAAGAGCAGTTGCAAGAGTCTAAGTAGATTGGATTGCCTCTTTGATGAAGCCAAAAATTTGCTTTCCAAATCAAAACCTTCCATCAAGAATAAAAATAGATACGGATTTTGGTTGTAGTTCCCAGAGGTGCTCCTTTAGCTCTGAAGTTGCCCAGAACTGAACACCAGGTATAGTAGGACTAGCTGAATGCAGGAAAGAAAATGGTAGCTTATTTGGTCATCTTCTCCATCAAAGAGAGGTCAGTACCTTCAGCAACATTAAGTTATTGGGTCTGGGGTTTGCTTTGGGCTTTTGGTGTTTGGGTTCCCACATTACCCTTGTTTTGAAAAGTGTCTGTCTTTAAACAAAACAAAACAAAAAACCGAAACAACGAGCCCTTGTGCTTAGGTGGAAATGAAGCAAATGTGTTCTCCATCAGTATGAGTCCAAGCATAAAAACCAGAGCTTCCTAGAATTGAACTACTTCCCTGAGACCAGTGCTGTTTGACCCAATAGCTCTGATCCTTCCAAGGCGGACTGCTCTACACTCAGACCATTGGCCACTGCCCAGGCATTCCACTCCTGCTTCCACGTGTCTGATTTCTTGCTCTCTTTGCCCTGGACTATCTTCATACAGTTGAAGTGTCCAGCCACCAAGCAGGCCATGTGTCCCAGGCTTTGCTATCAAACCAGGAGGGAAAACTGAGCTCAGACTTCTGGAGCTGTCTGTATCTATCACAGCTGCTGTCAAGCTCTATTTTTTCTTCTCTCTTTGTCTCTTCTTTTTTTTTTTCCCTCTTGGATGTTAAAATCGAAAATTGGACAGATTCCACAGCCAGTGGCTGCAGCTAGGGTTTGGCTTTGAATAACACAGTCTCAATATCCTCTCTTAAATTAGATGGCAGGATTCTTCTCAGTGTCTCTTGGGTGCAGTTGTTTTAATGGCAAGGAGCCTGTCTTCACGAAGCAGGGCTGTGTTTCTGCAGTCAGGGACAAGTGAGCCATCACTGCTGCGACTGAAGCACTCACTCATGGCCCATGACAGGTACTGGAGTCAGCAAAGTCTGGAGAGGCTCATTGCTGTGCCCACAAAGACATCCAGGTCCTAATTTCTGTCTCTTCCAGTGAGTGGTTTAAAGCAAGTGCAGATCTGTTTGCACTAGAGCTTTGGGTGTTGTTCGCCCTGTTGATAGAAAAGGCTGATGCTATTCTTGCTTGTTTCCCCCTGCAAACTCCCCTTTTTCCTATGAACACAGTTTAGCGCCACATGTGCCAGGCAGTCAGTTCATGTCACCGATACCTTTTCCTATGTGCACACCTAGGATCCATCACAAAAGTGAATCCATCACAAATCCATCACAAATGGGATGAATTCACACCCCACCTCCCCCAAGTTCAGAGCTTGTTTTGTTTTGTTTTGTCTGAGTGTCACCCTTCCAGGAGGGGCTTTCCTCAGGGCTGAGTCTTCCTACGCTACAAACAGCACCTATCCCGCTCACCCTCTGTGTGTTGCAGGCTGCAATTAACACTCAGAGTGATCATTTTGGGTGGACGGGCACCACAATTATTTTTTTTTTTCTCTTTTTTTTTTTAGGTTTTGCGCAGACACAACAGGAAATGAATCTGGGGTTGTGAGACAGCATCAGGGAGACAGTGGTGGGTCAGGATTAGCTCCGTGGGGCCTCAGGGGTGTGTGGTCATGCAAGAGTGCTGTCTCTTCACTTCTAATGGATGGAGACTACTGAATCTCCAGGTTTTGACCCTTTCCAGTCTTTTGAACTGGAAACCCAAAGTGGAGCTTTTGGCTCCTTATGGCCCCAGGGACCAGCCTGGAAAATGCCTGAGAAGTTCCATCCTCCAGCCCAAAAGGAGTTGGGATTCCTACTGCTGCATGTCAGCCAGACTTCTACTGATCTGGGGTTTCCAAACCTCTTCCTATCTGCCACCTGAGCAAGTGGGCTGCTCCCAGGGGACAGTCACATCCTGGGATCACCTGGTTGCCTCACAGCCCTTCTCAGCAGCTATGGATCTGCCTTGTTCCCAGGAGAGCAGAGCTGTCAGCGCTGCAGGTGAGGGTCACCAATGCTGTGGATAACAGCTTTTCTTACTGCTATGGCAAATACCTCATCTGATAGGTTTCAGGACTTCACTTGCCTTTTTTATAACTGTCACACTAGCAGCTGATAGCCCAGAACTAATGCATCTGGTACCTCCTCCCACTTCCAGCAGCAAAGTAGCAGAAACTTCTGAATTCCAACACTGCAAAACTAAATTCTGTTGAATTTTCACTCCTCCGGTCCAGGACAAAGCTTTAGTTTTCCTCTTTGCTATGGCAAGGGGAGACTGAAATATCAGCTTTTCTCAATGCTTTGTCTGTCATCAGTATCTTTCTATTTTTATGTCATTTCATTCACAAAGTATTGATCCTGAAGTCAATCTTGGAGATATTTTACTAGAAATCTGCCTTCTGCCAGCATTTCCCATTTGAATGCTGCCTGCTTTTCAGTTGCTCATGTCCCATACAGTCCACCATTGAAACTTCCATCTTGATTGAAGTACTTATTTTCTGTGGTATATCTCATGTGTTATGTATATCTGTGTGAAGGTCTACCACATATGCTCGATCTACAGAAACAGCTTATTTTATTCACACATGAGGTTGCATGGATAATATAAGCTGCACTTTGTAAATGCCACGTTGATTTTATTCCAGTTGCACCCACATCTTTTAATTGTTTTCTTTCTTTCAGGATGTTTTCTAAAGCCTTCATAAAGCTGATGTCAGCCTAGCAGGCTTGTCTCTGCCTGAATCCTGTCTCCTAGCCAAACTCTTCAGTTCAGGCAGTGGATTTGCTGTTGTGGTTGCAGAGATCCTCCCTCTGTAACTAAAAGTCTCTGCAGCCAAAGCAGCAAATTCTTTCACTGTTCCTTCCAGAAGTCTGGGATGGGCATGATCCAGTCTTTCCCTAACCTCACACATGTCTGGCTGTCTTTTCAATCGGCTAGTACACCTAAATATTCACAGCTTTAAAATCTGTTCCCTTTTCCAAAAAGAGCTGGCAAGTCTTAGAAACCCCAGATCTTGCTGCAGGATTGGTGTCAACACCACTGCAGGAGAACAGCTTCGGTTTTGATGGGACAGCACTAAAATCTGGCCTGTAAGGGATCAGGGGAGAGGGACCATGTTGCCTTTTTAAGCAATGAAGGAAAGACTGAAAGCATTTGTAGTAGAGGAGATAGCAAAATGTGCCAGAGCTCCCTTTCAGGCTCATCTCATTCAGTGATTTCTGGTCAGTATTTTTGCCTCAGCATGGGGTTTCCTGTCTCTTGCTCTGCATCACTCCTCTTCCCTTGCCTTGTTCTTTGAAGATAGAAAGGACTAATGTGGTATTTCCTTCTAGCCATCTCAGTAAAAAGCATTTTGGATTTGGATCATGGACATACACCACCTTGATACCCAAATGGTTATCCAGCAGTTGCCAAGGGTTGATGGTTTTTTTCCCCTTTAGAAACTCAACATACCTTGGCTAAGTGACATCCCTGCTTTCGGATGCAATTGTGGTGATGCTGAATTTCCAAGGATTACCACTGCATGTGGTGAAATCTGGGAACCTCAGTAACAAGCTATAAAGTCAGAAGGTAAGCCAGGATGCAAAGATCTTGGCAGATCCCTTGTGATGGAAGATCCTGCTGTACTTGGGGCCATGGTGCCAAACTGCAGCATGAACCATTAATTTATTCTGATGATACTCCCTCCTCAACACTGTCGTGCATCTCAGTATTCCAGGGATTTCCCAGGCTTCTTTGAGTCCCAGGAGCATCCCAGGGATGGGTAAGCCAAAAGAACAGTGGATGGGATGGTTGAGTCTCTCTCAGCATGAATGAGTGGAAGAAGAGGGATGTGTAAATGCCATTGTCCATCTGCCACCTTCCTCCCTCCTCCTCACAATCCAGGCTGTATCCCAGATATGATGGAACAAACAGGCACAGATCAAGAATCGAGGCTTTCCCCAGCTCCCCCTCCATATTTGGTTTCCTTTCCAGCTGTGGAAGCCCTTGAGCTCAGCCTTCATAAGGTGGTACACTTCCTGTTTGGGGCGGGTGGTGAAGGTGAGAACAGGATGGGGAGAGACCCCAGGATGGGAGCACACTGTGGGATTACATGGTGAGGTGGTTGGGATGGAGCAGCCAGGTAACAGGGGTTTTGTGTTCTAATTAGGGCTGAGCTGTGTTCATAGAGCTGCATGATGAGGGATCTGGCAGTGGGGGGAAGACTGGAAGAGGAATGCATCAGCAGAGATGTTGCAAGTGGTGGGGCTGAGGGATGGTGAACAGGGGATGGCCACAGCTTGGGGTCATGTGTGCTGTGAGCTGTGATAGGTGGCAAAGCCTGGTCTCAGAGGTGCTGGGCTCCATTAAATCCCCATCTACAACTTCCCACTGTCTCAGGAAGGTCGCAGCAGCCCTGGCCTGCCTGCTGCTGTGATGGCTATTGTTGATCTGCCAAGCCATCCCAGATGTTTTTGGGGATGCTTTGGGCACAGGTGGCCTGGACTTGTCTCTGAGTGCACACTGCCAGCTGCAGGCATTTTCAGTCTCTCTGACCCCAGCTCTGCAGAGGATGGATGCACTGGTCCCACGGGGCACACAGATGGGCTGCTGCCCTCCGCTGAGGCACACATGGTTGCAAGCTGCAGCATCTCCCTCTCTGCCATGGGGTTTAACACTGTCTTCAAAAGTCATCCTCATGGGCCAGCTAGGAGCCCGTTTGATTTTCTGCTAGAGATGTCGTGTGTAGTGCAAGGAGGTCGTTCCTCAGGGGGGAGACTTCCTGCAGTTGGAGCCTTGTAAAAACCTGCTATTGGGACAGACATTTGCTCTGAAGGGTTTGGCGAGCACCCCAGGCAGGGAATGGTGTCATCGCTTTGGAGAGAAAAGCTGTCAAGATGCAGTGAATGTGGAGCGCTGGCGTCTTCCCCCTGCCAGCTCAGCACTCCCAGACTCCTCCAGCTGCACGGGAGCAGCTTGGCAGCTTTTTTTTTTTTCCTTTTTTTTCCCCCCTCTTTCCTTTTTTTTTTTTTTTTTTTTTTTTTTTTTTTTTTTTTTTTTTTTTCCTGGAATCCTGGACAGCATGAGCATAGCAGGAATCCCTGGGGGTTTGCTGCTAACGGGAGAAGATGCCTTGTTCTCTGCCAGATCTTACTCTGGGAGAAGCCTGAAGGAAATCAATTTTGCAGTGTTTCTGCTGGGGCTGTTGTCAAAAGGCACAGGAGGTGCAGCAGCCCCTGGCCAGGCTTGTTCCCCTGGCTCAGTAGCCCTGAATGGCACAGCCCAGAGTGGTCAGAACACAGATCTGACCTGCTCAACCTCTGCTTGCTCCCCACCATACTGCAGATTTGCTTTTTATTCACCTTAAAGACCCTCCTGCAGAACCAGCCTGCGCCGCCCAGGCCGTGACCTGACCCTGCACCAGGCGCTGAAGCCTTTCCCTGGGACAGTGTTGCCACATACCCCTGTGCAGTGCTGGCACGAGCAATTTGCATTTCTAGCATCTTTGGGTCGGCCTGAACCACCCAAGGTTTGCTTATGTCCCTCGTAAGAAGGGTTTTGGTTGATGCACGTGTTAATCTCGAAAACAAACGCCTCCACGTTGTTTTTACTATATATAGGACAAGCGTCTGCTGTGGTGCAGGGCACTCGCGGACAGCCCACAGCGGGGTCACACTCTTCAATCGAACGGGAGTTTATCAGCCCCGGACAGGAAAGGGACTCAAGTTTAATGCTCTCTGCTTGCAGATTCAAGCTGCAGTGAGTCGAGTTTTCAAGGTTGATCTCATTCCCTGTCATTTGCAGAGGGTTGAGCCTGGAATTGTGAAATGGGGCTCCGCTGGGATGAGCATCTCAACCCAGCACTGTGTACACTGGACCTTCTGCTTATCTCTCGTTAGCACAGATGTTGTTTCACCCTCCTGTGGGGTAACTGATACAGGGTATTGAGGAAGAAACTGTACCTTCTCCTTGAGTCACATCTTAGTCCAGTGCTGCAGGAAGTGTCATTTCCCATGAACGCGCAAGCGTACGTGCACCGTTGATGAAATCTTGTGAGGTCAGGCAGTCATTTCCCCCTAATTACAGCTCCAGAATGTTTATCTTAGACCTGGGTGACTTTCTGCTTTGGAGCAGTTTTCATATAAGCAAAATATAAGCACATGAGAATGAAGATGGGATTTGGAGTTTTTGTTATAGTTATTCTAGTTAAAAAGGTTCCATCTGGGGCTTGTATAACAAGTTTGGTTTTGTTTGGTGATGGTCAGTAAACAAAAAGATCCAGACCCCCAAATTGTCGTGCAAAAAGCCTCTGTGTTAGAAACCAGAAATGGTTTGAGATAGATGCTTTTACCTCTAACACATTTGTACCTCTGAGATTTTAGAAGGTACCTGTAGGAGCAGGAACTTGGAAGACTGTAAGAACCTTCCAGGCCATGATCTTCTGAACAATGTGTCCTGTCACCTTCAGAAAAAAAATCAGCTTCCATTTTAAAAATGAGAGTGGGATTTCTTATGTGGAAGCCGACTCCAGGGCTGCACAACCCCCATGGTTAGAAACCTTCTTCTCATATGTAAACTGTTGTGGTGTCTTCTGCCAACAGAGAAGGTCAGATACAAGAAGCAGAGAGTGGGTGGGAGGTGCGACAGCTGCTTGGAGGTGTTACTGCAAGCGAGAGCCTGTGCTCCTGTTGTGGTTGGCTCCATGCATTAGGTTTGGGATATCCAAGCCATGTGGTTCTGCTCATGTTATGCAGGAAACAGGTCCCTGGGGCTGAGGGGTGGCAGCTGAAGCAGATGCTTCATAGCCTGGAAGGTGGTTGGTTGCATCCCTACATAATTTATGAGCATGAGAACTTGAGCATCTGTCAGTGACTGGGTGTCCAGCACAGCATTTGTGGCTGGCCAGATCCAGCCGCAGGTTTGGTGCTCTGCAAACAGACCTTGAAAATCAAGCCAGCTGATCCACATGGCACGGAAGGGGCAAGGACTGCTTGGGTAGCTGTCTTCAGCTTCAAACACTCAAGGAGCTGTTGCTGGTTTATAAGGGGGAAAAAAAAAATAATCTTAAAACAGCTTGTCAGTCAGATGGCTATAAATGTCTATGTCTTTGAGACTGGAAATGCAAACTCTGTTGGGGCTCACCATAGAGCTGACAGTGTTGGATCTGCCCCTTACCTCTGCCAAGCACAGATGCTGTCTTGCAGCAACGTGTATCATGGTCCTGCCACCTCCTGGGTCCTTCCCTTGCCTATGCAGCCTGCACACGGTGGCATTTCTCAAATGCACAGGGATCAAACTGTTCCCAATTGCTTTTGAAACTGTAACAAGCCTTTATCTTTAAATTAGTCTTGTTTAAATGTTGTTAGGTCCGGACCTTTTTGAACTTCAGGTTTTGTTAAAAAAAATGAGGGAGTGACAAACATTGCTTGAGCATCTTCTCCCAGAGCCAAATGGACTTGTCTCTTCTCAGCAAATGGTGCTTCATTCCAATTTGAGCATCTCCAGAGAGGGTGAGGGAAGCAGCCTCTCCCAGCCCCTCTGATTTTTCTTGCTTCTTTTCCAGCCACAGGAGATGGTGTTATGAGGTCCACCTGGCAGGGGAAGGCTGGTCGCAGCCCACTCCAGGCCCTGTACGAGAGTGACCAGGTAAGGGGATGGGGGTGAAGAGGGAGTGGGGTGTTGGGGGCTGACACCTTCTTCCACCCCTCTGGTGTGTGGAGCACTGTGATGTTTCCTGCCACCCCCAAGGTCCCTGTGCCTAAACCTCTGCCTGCATCCAAAAGATCCACTTTGATGAGTAATTGTTGGTAAAAAACTGCTCACAGCTTTTGCTGGTACTTGGGTAAATGGTTTTATTACCAGTGGGCTGAGCCATAGCTACGCAAACCCAGAGATTTCATCAGCTGAGGATTTCAAAGCCAACTCTGGGCCATCATAGCAAGACAAGAGCATCATTGCTGCACTTTCTGAGCTAATAATTGATAAATGCTTCTATGTTTGGTGCTATATACATACATACACACATATGTATATGCATATATACACACACACACACACATATATAAAGCTGGACCAGCCATGAGGGTTTACAATCCTGGGACATCTCATTCTTCTCCATCACCTTGAGCTGTGTCAGCTACACCTGCTGAGAAAAGGGCAGCCAGGCCCATTCTGAGCAGGGAAATGCTCCCCTCCAGGAAACCTTAGTGGGTCCCAGCCCATGCAAGGGTCTGCCGCAGGACAAGCCATTGTTGCTGCTCGAGGCAGGGAGCACTGTCCCTCACCAGCCACCAGTGTGTGCAGCCCAGCCTGCATCGCAGACCCAGCACTGGGGCAGGTGTCCTGCTTGCCCTCAGCAGCTGAATTGGACCTTGGGGGTTTGTGGTTGAAGCTGCAAAACAAAGGTGTGTTTGTTTCCTTCTACTGCATTTCCCCCTGGGCAGGCAGTTTTCCCCTCCCTTGTAGCCAGACTTGTTTTTGCAGAAGCATCCTTGCCCACCACTTCCCTGCAGGAAGTCTTGCAGAAAACCAGCTGCCAGCTGGTTCAATGAGCTGGGCCACGGACACATTCCCCAGCCACCAAATGTCCTCTGCATCTCCCCACATCCATGAGGCAATCATCTTCTGCAGCCCTCAAGAACCAAAGGGCAATGCTGGTGGTCCCTGCAGCTGGCTGCCATCCCACTGCCTCCCCAATGCCCATCATGAGTGCCCGCTGCAGCCAGAGCCAGGTCTCCTTTCCATACACGACGTTTTGTGTTACTGTCTAGGTTGATGCTTCTATATCTATAAGCAGCCAAATTACATGCTCTTTGGGAAAAATGGCAATGTGGACTTCTTGGCCACAACACCAGCAAACCCTAATGCTGCTGGAATGTCATGGTGTTATTTCCTTAAGTGATACTTAATTGCTCTGGCTTTTAAAGAGAAGGAAATGAAGGGAGCAATTTTGCTCGGAAATAACTGCAAGACATGCACTTATTCCAGTGGGCGGCTGTTGAAAAGTAGTCACATTTATTTGTTTCCATGCCTGCAGACAGTGTCTGTCTGTCTGTCTGGTCCAATAGTTTTGAATTCTGCAAGTGCAGGGCAAAACACCTGAAAAAGCCCACCCCATAATAATAAAATACCACTTTATTTTTTTTTTAAGCACTTGCAAAAAGGGTTTCCATTTTTAAAAGGTGATGGGGAGCCTCCAAACAAAAATTTCTGCTAAAAGGTTTGTCTTTGTCATGAGGAGGTGTACCATGAGAACGCCTCTTCAGCTGTGATTATCACCTCCCTAGGTGCTATATCTTCTTCATATCCAAGTAACCAACAATGTCAGAATCATCTTGTGGTGGCAGTTAGAGACTGTTGACCTGCATTTCCTCCATCTGAGCATTTTCCCTTATCATCTCCCTCTTGGAAGTAGCAGGGATGGGATGCTTTCTCCTGCCCCTGTCTCAAGTTGCTGCCAATGCAGGTTCCTAAGTGGTCACTAAGATGACCTGGACAAGGTTATTTCTTTTGTGGAAATGAGATCTGAGTGTGCTTCACCCCTTGTAGGAGGAGCTTTTTGCCCAGATGTTAGTGCCCCTCTGAAGGTGATGAGTCTGCTGGATCATCTACAGGATGGGCAGTTTGTCTTGGGATCCCAACTCCTGACAGGAGCTTTACAAAGCCCCATCTCCACAATGCTGCCTCTGCCAAGCTCTAGTGCCTCCCAAAACCCCTTACAGTCTCCCAGGGAGAGGTGAGGGTGCACTCAAAGCTTGGCAGAGGATGTCCTTTGGCTGCCTAAGTGATAACAGCTGTCAGCAGCAAGGATGTAGGGACCAAGGAGGTGGCCTGCCCTTACCCTTCATCTTGAGATTGCCACATCTTTGAAGACTACAGAGACATTTGCCATGGCACCCTGTGATGCTAGCAGGACTGTCTTCACAAAGTGGAAGCTACCGTCATCTTGCAACAGGGGTGTCATTGCATTGCATTAGAGCAACAGCTCCGTGGGATCAGAAACACCCCAGGTTAGCAAACGGGTGGTGAAGCTGTTAGCAGTTGTTGCCTGGATGAGGCTGTTGGAGGTTCCCAGGGATGACCACAAAGCTGAATGTGAAACCTCCCAACCCTTGTGAGCAAAATGAGGAGAGAGTGGGCAGGAGGAGGTGGGGACCTTCCCCTTCTGAGTTCCTGGAAATGGTTTCCTTCTCCAGATGTTTTAATGATATTTTGGGACTTCCAATGAAAACCATGACAGGAACAGTTACATCTCCAAGTCTGAAGGGGGGTTTCAGCTGGTGCAGGAGGCTTTAGATTCCTGGGAAGCCAATGCAGTGGCTACCAGGCCTTAATGCAACAATCAAAAGGGATAAAGGAAAAGGACCATATACGGACTTCTCACCCTTGTGGACAAAGGAGACTATGACCAGAGCTGAGGCATTGGACTGGCCTGTGTGGAAAAAGTCCCTCAGGAGGAGAAACCCAGAGGCCTCAGGAAGGACTCCACCTCCAGCAGCACCTCACTCCTCTCCCTCATGCCCTGCCACCCCAGCTCACCTCCAGCTCCCTGTCAGCTCCCAAGGGTTCAACCATCAGCGTTAAAAGACCATTTTCCTCCACCCATCCATTTCACTTTGCCTTTTCTTGGCAGCACTCCTGAACTGTTTTCATCATGAGCGCCCATATCATTTCTGCCCCGTGGCTGCAGTGTTTTAGGGAGCCCACAGGCGTAGGCATCAGCGTGAGTTGGAAATGCCCCGTCGCAGCCAGGAGGTGTGTGGGGCCCTGCACCAGCAACGGGGCTGTGCTTTTGTGCCTGGAGGGGTCAGGCCATGTGTGAACTCCTGGATGGGTGTAAGGGAGAGCACTTTATTCCAATGTGTGTAGGAGGTGCTGTAACAAATACTCTGTTAATGACCTGCCTGATCTTCCCTAACCCCCTTTGACTTGTCTCCTCATCCAGCTCCTCATCACATTTTGCTCTTTCTTACCCCCAGAATGACCAAGGATTAAATGCAACAAAGCAAGTTGTGTTCCAAGTCAGCACTGTCCCCAAAAATCCCACATGGGTGACTGCCAAACTCAGGAAAGGGAAGGGAATGGGGACAGTTGTGAGATGAGTGTTGCGTGTACACCATGATCAGATTGGCCAAGCTAGTAACCACCTTCTATTTTTTTGCTCTCCCCAGTTTGAGCAGTCATCACTGCAGGCGGTTCACCAGCAGAGACGGGAGCTGTTGAGCAACGTCTGCAACCGTTACACTCGCAAGCGGCGTCTTCTGCGGCCGGATGACTTGCGGCACTTGGTGGTGGATGACACCCATGGGCTGCTCTACTGCTACGTGCCCAAGGTGGCCTGCACTAACTGGAAGCGGGTGATGATGGTCTTGACAGGGCAAGGCAAGTACCGGGACCCACTGGAAATCCCTGCCAATGAGGCCCATGTCTCATCCAACCTGCGCACCCTCTCTGAGTACACCATCCCTGAAATCAACCACCGCCTGCGCAGCTACCTCAAGTTCATCTTTGTGCGGGAGCCCTTTGAGCGCCTGGTCTCAGCCTACCGCAACAAATTCACCCGCAGCTACAACACGGCCTTCCACAAGCGCTACGGGACCAAGATCATCCGGCGGCACCGGCAGGAGCCCAGTGATAAGGCTCTGGAGCGTGGGGACGATGTGCGCTTTGAGGAGTTTGTCTACTACTTGCTGGATCCACGGACACAGCGGGAGGAGCCCTTCAACGAGCACTGGGAGCGGGTACACTCGCTCTGCCACCCCTGCATTGTCCACTATGATGTGGTGGGCAAGTATGAGACCTTGGCTGAAGATGCCAACTACATCCTTCAGCTGGTTGGAGCTGACACGAGTGTGAAGTTCCCATCTTCATCCAAGACCACCAGGACGACAGATGACATGACGGCCCAGTTCTTCCAGGACATTAGCCCCTTCTACCAAAGGAGACTCTTTAATTTATACAAAATGGACTACTTGCTCTTCAATTACTCCATCCCCTCATACCTCCGCATCCGATGAGGCAGGGGCTGGGGGGGAGAGGCAGAGGAGAGCTGGGTAACTCTCATCTTGCCACAGTTCCTCTCCTCCTACCTGTATTCATCTCTTGGTTGACTTCTCCCCCATGCCTTCTCTGTTATGGTCTGCTTCACATCCTGATGCCTCAGTCATGCATGGTCTGGAGGGAGGACATCTCTGAAAACACTGGCGCTGGAGCTTTTCCTTCCCATTCCCTCCCACCCTTCAACATCTACAGGGAACGGTGGTGGGACTGGATACTGCTGTGTAGGAAGGCTTGCCTTGGCTGGGGACTTTCTTTTAACTAAGAGACTCCTCCATAGATCCAAGTCTTGGGAAGGCTCCTTTTTCGGGCAGGCTCCCTTCAGGTCTTTCTCATCCTTACTGGGCTGTTTGGGGGGTGCACATGGTGCACATGGTGTCTCGGGGGTAGAGTGGAGTCTGTCAAGAGACTTGCATAGAACCACAAATAAAGCAATAATTTAATACAAGTTTTTCCTTTTGTTTAAAATTGCTCCCACCTTTTCTTTTTGCTTTGTTCTCCTCTGTCCTCCCCCAGCTTCCCGCACCACCCCCCCTCTGCTGGGGAAGGCAGTGCTGTGTGACTGTGACCACACATTTCTCCCTGACAAAGCCTGGAAGGCTTTTTTGTTCCTCTCCTTCCATGTGCTCTTAGCTGGGATGTGAAATACTCCAAAGAGAGAGAGGGGAGCAGGTTTGCAGATGGTGTGGGCTGATGGAGACACAGTGCTTTCTCCTGAACTACAATAGCAGAGCACTCAGCGCCTGTGTCTGCACGTGTCTCTGGATTTCTGGTCCAATCCAATGCATCCAGACCCCGCACATCTTGTTTTCTAAGAACAGATGCTGACAGTCTTGCAAAGCCATATGTACAGCACTGGTGCAGGTGTCTGCTCAGATGAAGTCACAGGGTGGCCTGTCTGTAGCCCCGCTGGTCTGGCAGGACCAAGCCGGCTGCTCTGGCTTCTCATACCCTGCCACCATGTGCTGCTCCTGTGCACGGCCACTGCCTCCTGCATGGTGTGGCTGTGCTGCACTGGGGGACAGAGGAAAGTGCTGGGGCAGGTTTGAGTTATAAAGTGCTTTGGGGAGCACTGTGCTGGGATGTGGGAGATCACTATGGTAATGAAACAGTGATGCTGGACTGGGAAGGAGAGAAAAAAGAGTATAGAGTGTGTGTGCGTGCGTGTATGCACACCTGCAGAGGTGTGTGTGTGCACGTATGAGAAAAATATGAGAATAAAAATGGGGACAGAGACACCTAGAGGAAAATTCCCCTTTGCCTGGCAGCTTTGGCGAATTTATTCCTTGAAGAAAAAAATAGGGAGAAGGGCGTGAAACACAAAAGAAAATGACAAACCCAGTCCTAGGATTTTAAATTAAAACCAGTCCAAGGAGCTGCATTTCTTTAAAACCATATTTCAGTCTTTCCTCTTTTCAGCTTTGGCTTGGTGGCTGCCTTTGTAAATAAACACACTGGTAATAGATGCTGCAGAGTGTGTCTGCTGGCTCGGCTGTGAACACTTGACTTATTAGTGCAATACAATGGGAGGTTTTGTAAAACCCCAGTGCTAGCAGGCTCTTTTAAAAAATGATGTTTTCATCTAACCACCTTCAGCTGTTCTCTCTTAACCTTTTTCTTTCTGCCTCTCATTGCACCTATACGCTGACACTCCCAGCTCTGTTTGGAGATTGGGTTTAGCAAAGCAATTAAAAAAAAAGAAAAAATTGCTGATGATCCTGGCGTTCTGACTGATTCTCCCTATCTGGACTGGGAATCTTGTGGAAATGGCCTTTCTCGTGCTATCTTAGTATCTCCCGGTCTAGCTGAAACTGAAAGCACAAAAACCAGATTATATGATGCAACAAATTTAATTTGCAGCATTCAGGCTTGGAGTGCATTCCCACTGCTTTCTCAGGAGTCTCACGTTCCCTGCTTAGCGCTGCCTCTGCTTGGAAAAATCATTGTTCAAGTTGCCACAAGCTCTTTTCATCGCATTTGGTCATGAATCATAATTTGGGGTCAGATTCAGAGTAACAAAGGGATGGATTTTTGGACGGATTGCTGTGTTGGTTTTTTTTTGTTTTGTTTTGTTTTGTTTTGTTTTTTTCCTTCAGGAAAAAGTGTCCCCTGCAGGTAGCTCTTAAAAGCTGAATGCCATAGTGAGTGGCAAGGGCAGATACACAGACACTTTCCCCTGTTGTTCTGTCTGGGGGTGTTCAGGCAATATCTGGCTGGCTGGGAGCCCTTTTGGTGTGAAAGCAAGGGAACAGCATGCTCTGGGCTTTGTCTCTTAGCCAGCTGGTTTTTAACCATTCCAGTAATGGTGGCAGTTTGGATATGGTCCCAGTTGTCACGGCTATTTGATTGACGTCCCGATCAGACCTGACCCATTGCCCCAAACAACAGCAAAGCCATGCGAGCATGGAGCGAACGCAGCCGTCCAGCTTCAGCCGTGGTCTGCTACAGGCAATACCCTGCTGAGATTCGGTCTGTAACAGGGCGTCTTTTGGGTCACGTAGGACCTTTGGAAATACCCACTTTGGGGCTTTTGTTCTTAAAAAAAGAACCCAATGGACAGCCACAATCCAGTCCGTTTAGATCATACCCTTTGGCTTTGCCCCTGACTAAATACTGCGTTCCAAAGCAAAACCTGCCCATGCAAACAGAAAATAGCCACTTTGTATTTCTGAAGCAACCACCTTCAGCCGGGTGGAGTTTTCCGAGCCTGGAAACCCTTTGCCCGTGCCGAAATCGAGCAGCAGCAGCCGGAGTCGGGGAGCCGCGTCCGGCGCTGGGCAGCCCCGGCCCGACCCCTCCCCGGCCACCACCGAAAAACTGCAGCACTGGAGCGAAACGGAGTTACGAGGACACCGTGTGACTGGTGAGCTCAACTACAAGCGTTTTAATTTCCTGTAAGTTTTCGGGTGCTGGGAGCATTTCTCCAAGGGGTTTGGTTTTGTTTCTTTTTTTTTTAAACTGTTTCACTACATCCCTTTTTATTGACAGATGAGAAGACTTACCAAGATTATCTAGGCCACCTTTAAAGTGCAATTGGATTTGCTTCCCTTCTCTACTTTGGACTGGGAATGTGGTGGCAGCTGATGTGCAGCAAGGGCTTGATATGCCAGGAGCTGCACGGGAATACCACCCAGGAGCACGGAACTGGTCACCCACTCAGCCCTGCCCAGGCACCCCGCTGTGAGCGAGGAGTGTTTCCAGGAGGAAGACGGTGGTCTGGTGATGAAGGGCACAAATACACAGTGGGGCATCACAAAGGGGACTGAAATGAAGCCCTGCAGGATGTGTCTGTCTTAGTAGCAATGGGGCATTGGTGTGGCTGGCCTGTGGGACTACATACCATGTACTGTGGTGCATTTTGGCCCAGGTTTGATGACAAGTGGAGGTGAAGAGTTTTCTTGGGCAGCCCTGTAATCAGAGAGGTGAAGACAGGGCAAACCATCCCACTGGAAATGAGCTCTGCTGCTGTCACCTGAAGAGCAAAGGGATCACTCCAAGGGCATAAGGGGCATTTCTACCTGTGCATGGAATTCTATACTGTCAAAATCACACCAACCCAGCTTGTTATTTCCACAGGGAAATGACCCTTCTCTGCAAAGCTGGTGCCCAGGGATAAGTGTGGCCATTACCACCCACAGTCCCACACTGAGCTCCTTCACCTGGGGCATGCTGGAGGCAACTGGGAGGTACTGATGGCTGCCAAAGCAACCAGGTAAGAGCACTGAGGTGTCCCCACTGCACTAAGTACATCAACTCTACCAGAAGGAACAGAGGCACCCAAGTGAGCGTGGTTGCAATTGGATGCCTACCCCATAACCAAGCAGCTCATCGGCTGGGATGTGTGGGACCTGCTGGCTGGGCAGCACTGTTTTCTGCCCAGGTTGGATTAAGTGCTCGCATGTTGGCAGCAATAGGTTGTGTCAGGAGGACCAGGGTGCCTGAGGTAGAGCTGCCTGCCACAGCCAGCTCTGCCAAGGTGACCCCCCCGCTTGGCAACAGGAGCCCAAAGACAAATACAAAAATCCAAGTTAGACATGATCATTGCACATGGCTCACCCTCAGGAAAGGAATAACCTTGCAAACTCTATTTAAACCCTCCTGCCTCCAACACCCCCTCAGACCCTCCCCCATAAAGTGCCTTTTAAATAATTAAAGAAACAAAACATGTCTGTTGCCATATTGAAGTAGTATTCAGACTTTTGAGTCACAGAGCACCTGTGTCACACAGACAGAATGGGGCAAGTGCACCCCAGGCACACTCGGCGAGGGGGTCAAGCACTCACCCTGCAAGGCTGGCTCTGTAGTTCAGTGCAAGCCCTGGTAGCTACTGGGGATCTGTCAGAGCACCAGGGATGCAAAAAGCAACTAAGAGCCTCACTTTGGCATGTCCCTGTGTGCACACATATACAGTATAAGTAATGGTTAGATTATAATGCTTAATAGAATTATTGCAAATGACCAAAATATCATATTAATAATGGACATTAGTATTGATAATAATACTTAATTAGAAATAGTAAATAATACATAATACATAATAATATAAAAATAATCTTAATAATTGAAATACATAGGTGATAATACATGCATTATATGTAATACCTATGTATATAAAGTATATATAACAATAATTAAACAACCTTTATGATTATATTTACACATTATATGTTGAGCGATTATATTTGTATATTATTGTAATACGTCATAGCTATCTGGCTTATGTAAGTACACGTGCAGTGTACAACATGATATTTATTATGTAAGCAGACACAAGCAATTTCTTGCAATGCTGAGTGTTGCCACAGTCCAGTGTGGCTTAGCAGCAAATGGTGAGCTGGCCCCTTCCTCCAAGTGCTGCCACCAGCTCTTCTTGCTCCAGCCTTCAGCGCCTGGTGAGCACTTTGCCTGTGTGGTGGGTATTTCACACTGTGGAGCTGCTGGCCCCATCCCCGGTGGCCCATGTGAAGCTGTTGAGTTTCTCCTTCCAGAGGAACAAAAATGAGCTTCAGTGGTAGGGAGGTTTTCTTCCAGAGCTTGCTGTGCATCACAGATTGGGTTGCTTACCAGCTGGAGGATTAAATAGACTTCCATTGAGGGGAAGAAAAAAAATATGTGTTTTCAAGTATGTCTTGGAAGCAACGTCACGCTTGAAGGACAGATTTGCTTGTGTTTGCTGGCTGGCATTTCACTCGTCCCTGGTAAGGATGTTGCATCTCACACAAAGCAGAGTTTTTGGAAAAATACTGTGTTAGGATGGAGGCAGTGAGTGGAAGCTGGGGGAAGGGGTGGGGATAAATGTTTTGACTATCCTTGAAAACAGCACCCTGCTCCCATCTCCCTCTATGGCTGGTGACAGCTCCTTCTTTGTTTGTGAAGAGAAACCCTTCCGCAGCCAGGAATGAGGGAGCCCCTGACTGACCCTCCTGGGATCTCCCCAGCACCTCAACAGGTTGGCCTTTTTGTGGTGCAGGACAGGCACCTGCCCCCTCCCAAACTCCCATGCCCTTCCTCACCCCTCATCCCTCAGCACTGACATGAATTTGGGATTTAGTTTATTTGGGGATGGCTAGTGGCTGATCTCAGCACTGAGTCTAAACCTTGCTGCTAATACAGCATGAAGGAAAAACAAGGTAGATTAAAAAAAATTAATAATTTTACATTTTGTCACTGACCCCTACTACAACCTGGATCAGCTGACTGATGGCTACACCAGGCTTGGGGGATCCAACCCAAAGCAAGTTTGTTTGTTTTCTGCTGTGTTCAAAACCAGCTACAGTCTCATTCTTCTGCTGTCACCCTGCATTTGCTTTATTTCCACCTGGAGATTAAAACAAAGGTAAACCTTTGACTGGGACCTCATAGCCTTTGATGGGTTTCTCAGTCCAGGTCAAGCACCGAGCCCAAGTGGGCAGGTCAGCAGCCAAGGACTAAAGGGCACCAAGGAGCAATCTTCCCTCACCTCCAACTTTTTAAGGAAATTGTTTATTTGGGAGATGTGAGGAATAAATACAGATAAAAGTCACAGTCAGCTCCAACAGAGGTGCTGGTGACTGGCAGGGTGGCTAAAACCCAGTGAAAAGCTGGGCACAGTAACAACACAAGGACAGCAGCAGAGAAGCCAGGCCTTCCACTGTCAGGGACTTCCCTGCTGGGTTAGATTAAAGACACAAATCACTATGAAATGTCCACACACCCCATCTGCGCTCTGCTACTCACACAGGTTTCCTCTGAAGCCATGTGAATTCGTGAAGGAAAAGGGAGGAAAGCAAACCCCTCCCCAAACCTCCTCCCCAGCGTAATTTTGATATAACACCACAGGGTGCATAAAACCAGGCAGGACCTGCTGTGATGTACTGAAAGCTCTTAAAAGCTGAGGATCCTGCAGGCATTTAAACACCAAATCTCTGCTTTTAAGGGCAGGGAAGGGGTACAATGCCTGGACACCCCAGTGGCTTGTTGCCCTGCTGGGAGAGGGGCCATGCTCAGTGCCACCAAGGCAGGCAGTGCCAGGGGCAAATGCTGCCTGCTCACAGAAGGCTGGGGGAGCTTTCTTGGAGTAGCAGATTCAGATGGAGTCACAGGAATGCTGATCTACACCATGCTCCAGGGTTACATAAAAACTTTGTTAGGAAAGGCCCTTTCTCATTTGCACAGGGAGAGAAAGAAAAGGAGGAAAGAGAAAAGAGTAAACAAGTTGAACAGCCAAACAACTAGCCTTTTGCTGCCCTTAAAAAGAGGGGGGAAAAAATCCCTTTTTATTGAAACCATTTCCTTTGGTTATATCATTTCTCTGGAGGCTGGAAGCAATTTTTAGTCCTAAGTGTGTTCCCTGCACTAAGTGCATGGGCACGAGGCTGATGCTTGGCTGCCCACCAAGGGGTACCCTGAAGAACAGCATATCTTGCTGTGCCTTTGGTAATCTCCCCACATCAGCTCACAGCCCCAGTGCCTCCTGCAAGAGGGAACCCCCAAGCCCAGTGTGGACAAGGTTCAGCGTAGGTCACTCCAGCCCAGCTGGGTCTCACAAGTAGGACACAGATGGCATCCTTTACGTGTTCCCATCCATCTCCTCTGTCACCAGTGGACAAGAACAAGCCAAGAGCTGCCCAGAAATCCCCTGATGAAGGGATGCAGCAGTGCCAGGGCTTTGTTGCAATCATGTGGCAGAGGAGTAGTCTCCTGTAGTCTGCACCAGCCATGGGCTCAGGTCTGGTACTTTTGAAGGATTGGAGAGAAGCAGGGGAAATCTGTGCTATGAAAAGAAAGAGTTTCACGTGTCTGGGAGCCTGGGGTGTCCTCAGCATCTTGGCCTTAGGACCAGCCTTGCCTTAGGACCAGCCTTACCCGATTTATGCTAGAAGCAAAAGTATCAAGGTCCGGAGAGGACCTCTCCAAGGCAGAGGGGATATGCAGCAAGGAGGAGAAAAAGTGGTCTTGAGGCAAGAGGAGTTATTTGCCAGGACTGCTCATCAGTGCCAATTTGGAGCCAATAAAGGTTCATAAAATAAAACACCAAGCTCAAGTTATTAAAATATACATGTACGTATCTCCCAGTGCAGCCCCTGCAAAATGGGACCAGCAATCAGACACTTGCTTTGCTTTCCCTGCAAGCCCCCTCAGCTGCTGCTCCTGCAGTTATCACACGTGGGTGCTCGGGGCCGATGGCAGCGCAGCCGAGCAGAGCTGACAGCACACGGGCTGCAGCGGGAGATAAAGTGACGAGGCCCAAGACGGGGGGAGCATGTGCCTTGAATGCTGAAATCTCCCCCACCATGAAGCTGGTGTGTGCATACTCTTCAGCCCAGACAGCGTGAAATAATTTATCCTTTATAACAAAAAAGAAGAGGCAGCTTGGAGAGGGAGGAGGCAACAGCTTATTTGTTTTTCCAGGGAGTGCTTTTCCCCATGCCTGGCAGCCCAGAGCTGAACAGCTTTTGCTGCTAGGGACCTTCAGCCATCTGTTGATCCTGTGCAAGGGCCTCAGCTTTGCAGCAGCTCTGGGAGATAGAAGCAGCACCAGGAACAAAAAAACACCAAAGGCAGTAGGCACCCAACACAGCTCAAATTTAAGTATTTAAGAGCTGGCAGGTGCTTGAACAAGGCATCTGTCTGTCAGCAGGCTGGGGGACTTGACCACCCCCTTTCCCTCCTCCAACACATACAAAGGCAGATAATTATTAAAGTTGAGGCCTCATGGCATTTTTCAAAGGTTTGACCAACATACTCAACTCCCAACTCTTGGGCATCTCATTATCTGGAAGAGCCTCCTGCTTCCTCAGTTTCACTGAGAATCGGCTGCTTTCGGCCCTACCAGCCTCCCTGGTGTGTTCCTGGTAGCACAAGACAGCCACTCTGGAGCGAGGACGTAAGGAATCCCATGCCAAATCCCCACCCAGCCCAACACAGTCCTTATGCACACACACAGATTCTACACTTGTTGCAGAGTGACTGTTAATGAGTGGATGGCAACTGGCGGAGAGGGAATGGGCTTTAATTCTAATCTGAAACATGTGGGATGCAATAGGCTGCTCTTGGTTAGGAAACACTGGTTCTCCTGAAGCCCAATTAAAATTGTGTCATCCAACCCTGAATGGATGAGAAAGAAGCAAGCAAGAAATTCTACTTGACATGTTTGAACTAGACACAGGCAGAGCCATGGCAAGAAAAAAAACACCCACAAATCCACAGCATTACCTTTTTTAAACACTTTATTCATGTGTTTCTATAAACATTTTAACTAATGGATACTTCATAAACCGTAAAAACAAACCTTCCTACCCCAGAATGCAATTAATCCAGCTTGTCAGTCAGAAAACAGTGACGCTGTCAGGGCAGGTAGGTGGTATCCCTAGATAACCTCCCACTGGGCACAAGCCAGTGAGGAGCTCACTGTGTCAGATCCTATGCATCTGAGCAATGTCAAGGAGACAAGTTTAAGAACCTGGCTGCTCTCCTTCTCCAGGAGAGAATAAGGGGGTGAATAAAGAATTTTCCTTGAGGGAGAGTCAGAGTCTGATGGAGATGTTGTGACACCCACTTGCAGGATCGGCTGCAGTGTCCTTGTCAGGCTTTGGAGTGGCCTCATGAGATGCGTCAGTGCCAGGGACTGAAACCAATCAAAATGCTCAATCATGACAAATGGTCCAAATGCTCCTTAGTGCCTTGTCTGCTGGGTGTAGGTGTGAGCAGCAGGGGCTGCTTAAAACTGGTTTGCTCACTTGAGGGCATGAGTCTGTAGGTGCTGATTCCTCAGGTCGGGCAAACCCAGCCGTAAGGCACGATGGGGAGGAGAAATGGGGCATTGGGGCTGGTAGGGAGGCCCCATTCAACTGGGTGACCCAGTGCTCATCACCAAGTACTCTGTTGTCCTAGAGGAAAGCACCATGTCATACGAGTGATGTGGAGCCACACACAGTCTCTCAGTTCCCCAGGTTCATGTCTGCGCCATGGATGAGCCAAACCAGGTGGAAACAGATGGCCAGGAATCCGGTGCCCAGGAGATCCCCCAGGGCAGTGAGGTAGGGGATGGAGAAATTATCTGGATCCAGCGCCTTCCTCCACATCAGCCGCACAATTAGGTCAGCCACATAGAGCAGGATTCCCACCTGAGGAGAGGCAAGAGAGACCCTGCTGTAAGGCAGCAAGAAGGTAATCCACAGCCTTCCTCAGTTCACGGAAAACCAAAATAATGTGGCCACAGCCAAGGTACCGGAGGCTAACAGGGATCACTGAGAGGTAGCACCTTCCCCAGAGAACTGCTGTTTCTCTGCAGGATGGTGCAGTGCTGGGAGGGGTGCAGCTGCCTCAAACCCTTGGGGACTATAATGCCTGGCATCGCCCAGGTGCCACAGCCCCTTGCTGACAGCCACAAGCATGGGGACCACACTTTAACTGCTCACTGGCATCATCACATGGTCCAAAATGGGAGTCTGGCCACACCAAAAGCATCTCCCAAAGGTACAGTTCCCACTGCCAACGCTATGAATGGGAGTGCTCCCATTCACTCCAGCAGAAACAGGGCTGCTGCCAATAAGCAGGCAGCCCCAGAGGGTAAGTCTGTATAGCCAGAGCTCTTCTCTTCTTCCTTTTTGCCATTAGAAATTCAAATCTCGTCTACTTTGTTTTTCCTAAAAGTCTCAGTGGACAACTGGAGTTTGAGGCAGTTTTTACATCAAAGTTATCCCAAGCAGCACTGACATGTTAAAAAAAGAAAACAATTTTTTTTTATCTCAACAGTTTAAAAATCTTTGTTGTGATTTCTTTTAATTCCTATTTCATTCCTCATTCTGATAAACAGATGGAGGAAAAAAATACTTCAGTTAAAGATTAAAGACTGTCTAGTTAATTGAATTAAGAAGGGAGATAGAGTTTGCACCCCACATCTGTGGTCCCTCCATGGGAGACTGCAGCACAACAGGAACCAAAGCCAGAAGCATCATTTCTAAAGGTGAAAACAGCAAGCTCGGTGAGGGGAGGGGGAGGAGGAGAGATGTGGGAAGCAAATTAAATAAAAGAATCACAGAAACTAAAGCTGGATGGAAACTCAAGAGTTTTATACAGACCATTCTTCTGTCTCAATTCAGGATCAAATATGCTCACGGCTTCCCTGATGGTTGTTTGTTTAACCTGTGCTAAACAACCCTCAAAATGGAGATGCCACACTCTAAGCAATCAGTCCCACAGCTTTTTTTTCATATTCTTGTTTTTCCCAAGGTCTAACAAAAATCTGCCTTTTTCCATTTGAAACCCATGATTTCCTGTCTCATCCCTAGTGACCACAGAGAAAATGTTACTGTCCCTCCCTAAAGAAACTTGGTAGTTTAAAGGCTGTTAACCAGGTTTTTCTCAAGCCTCTCTTCTGGCTAACACCAGTCCATTCAGTCATTCCTCTGAGATCATGTTTTCTAGGCCTCTGATCTTTCTCTTTGGGCTTCCTCCAGCTGACCCAAGCTTCCCCCTCTCTGTCTGTCTGTCTTTCTTTGTAAAGTACAATGGAGGGGAATAAATAACGAGGCTGAGCATATTCCCCCTCCATTGGCCTCCATGGGAATCTTTCGGGGTCAGTGGCGTTGCTGGGATTCTGCTCTTTACGCTGTCATTTATTCTGCGTATTTTCATGCTTGGTTCTGGTTGAGGAGTTACCTTGATGCATAAAGAGAAGAATAAATATTTTTCTTTACAACTATGGTTGTGTTGCTGGGCTTAAGGTTGTGCAAAGGTCGAGAAAAACTTATTGTTCACACACACAAGGAATTTACCCACAGACACGAGGCTGCTTGTAAGGCAAAGTGAGAAGGCAGCTATCTCACCCTTCAAATAGATGAACCACTCATTTAAAAGCACAAGTAAAGTCAGAGCCTCTGTGAATTCAAGCAACAGCCACATGAATTTCTGAGTAAGATGACAAAGTTTACAAGTCAGGCAAAACAGTTAAAGGGGACAGGCAGGAAAATCTGGATGAACTGCCCATTGTCAACCCAGAACTTTTACTTTTGAAGATGAACTTCTCAGGCCTGGGTTTTCCCTTCCCTTTTGATCCATATGAACTTGCCCACAGGGGTCCCCAGGTCTTCACCACAACATGTGAAACTAGTTTCCAAAATGAGTGGGGAAATCTGCTGTCTAGGGTTCACAGCCTCTTCCTTGCCCCTTACTGGGATGACCAGTGGCAGTCTAGAAATACCTGATGCTTAGAGACTCAATGAGTGAACGTGGTAAAAAGAGGTACGACTACACCAAGAGGTACCTCCTTGTTAAGTGTCTCTGCGCACACTACAGCTCAGTGGACGATGGTAACTTGTTCCTCATCTCGTGTCTGATCTCTCACTCACCCTTAAGGGCAGTTGTGCTTATGCGGGAAACAAGACCCTGGCAATTTGATTGAAGTATTACCGGTCCACAGAAGATGCACAATGCTTGGTAGGAAGTACACCTGAAGTGATTGGAAATGTTGGATGATTTACTGTGGCTCCTGTTTAGCCTGCAGACTCTTTTGTTTTCACAGTGTCTGAGAGGTTCCTTTTGGAGGAGAATTTTGGGTTTACCTGAAGCAAAGCAGCAGTCAGATAGAGCACCACAAAGGTGAAGGACAGAGATGTGTGGCCTCCCTGGAGCAGATGGATGGTGTAGAGGAACACGAGATGCCCTGGGATAACCAGGAGGAACAGGACTCGGGCTGACTTGGAATTCACCTCTGCAGAAGACAGAGAGAAAAACAGCAATGACAGTGGCTGCAGTGTGGTGAAGACAGGACACAGCTGCAGATTCTAATGCATAGACTTGTCCCCTCCCACCAACCACATGGCTAATGGTTTTTCTAGATCACGCAGCAGCTTGGAGCATCTGCACTATCAGCCCAGCAGCTTCGTTTGGCACTGAAACTATGTGCCAAAGATGTGCTCCATGCTGATCCACTCCATTTCTTCCAAACACTCCTCTCAGTTGCTCTCTGCTTCCCACTGCTTCTGCTCTGCCTTGCTGCAACCAACTTTCCCAGTTTTTAGTTTTAGTAGTAACTCCCAGCCTAGCAGGGAAAATCAAGAGGAACCTGCAATCTAAAAAGACAACAGACTCAAATCCAGTTTTGCTGATGCCTAGGTTTATCCACTGCTGAAGATGGGAGAACTGCTGATTTTCAGCAAAGTTATGCTCTATTCACACCTGTCCACAGGTGATGGCTCTAGGCTGGCCATGGTTAAAATGACTTTCTGTTAGATCAAATCTGAGATTCTTTTTCAATTACTTTCTTTAGTGCTCCCTGAAGGCCAGTTTCTTAGCATGCCTGTGAGCACATATACCACAAGCTTTTTTTAAAAGCCACCCAGTGCAAAGTTGCTTCCTCTCCAATCTGAGTATCTTCCCTGTAAGGGGGAAAAGGGAGTTCTGCCTTTGAAACCCACCTAGTCCTTCGCCAACCAGGCTTGATAAAGGAGCTATCTGTGATGACAGGCCTTGAGACATGGACACCTAGGGTTCAAGGTCTACCTGATGAGAAGAATGTGGTGCATGGGTTGGGCCAATTCTGCCTCATCTTGTATGGCAAAACACCAGGCATGCTCCAGAAGTGCAGGAATGTGGAAATACGGCTGGCCTGGATGGCAACCAGATTCCCTCCAACACCTATGAAAACAAAACACAGCAAACCTGTGAACCACCTTTGCTGCAGCAGGAAACATCAGTCTGAAACCTAGCCCAAGGCGAGTTGATCTGCACTGACTTACAAGCTCACTAAAAGCAGCAGTAAAAGAAAGAGAAAACCTGATCCCACATGTCATGGTGATGCTGTGCTATTCACTTGGCAGGAACGGCTCTTAAAAATCAGAAAGGCTCCAGTGATCGTCTCCTTCTGACTGCTTTATTGGAAATCTTTTTCCTTGCTTCCCAGCACCATCTGTAACTGCCATGTGGCCTCTGAAGATGATGTAATTGCACCTGGTTTGACGCAGTCTGTGAGCAACACCTGGGGAAAGTAGCGCAGGCAACAGCAGATGCTGCTCATGGCCACTTCTTGGATTTACTCACCTAGAGAACCATTATTGCTTAAAAGACAACAAACATCACAGAGAGTGATTACATGTCTATCTGAAGGCATCAAACACACTTGTTAAAAGAGAAGGAATTATATGAGAATGAATCAGAGCCCAAATATGTTAGGTAATTAAAAGGAAATTAATTCCCTCCGGACTGATTAATTCTAGCAAACATGAAAAAGCAGCTATGTTTTCCAGCAGGAAATAGAATGATGATGACCTACTGAGCAAAATTCCACCACCCTGAGCAGGGTAGAAATGCCACAGAAAAGATAACACTGAGCCAGATCCTACAGACTTCTCATGTTGTCCCTTCCTTGAAGAAGAAAATGCTCCATCATTAAACGTGAGATTTGCCAGAGCAGAATCAAAGTGAAGATTCCAAGACCAGCTCAGCATAGCTCAAGATGGGAGCTTTCTGAATTGTGCACTGCCACACTTTGCAGGAGTCCACTGCACATGCCAAGTGAAGAGCTGCCTGTGCAGACACAAAGCCCTGCGCAACTCCGCCACCAGCTCTGCCAAACAGGTTGCCTGTCCCCCACAGATCGACGACTGGGTCAATCATTGTTCAACTAAAATGCTGTTGACGTACTTTCCTAATCAGGCTCTTTGACTAACCATGATGGAAGGAGTTTGTCAGCGAGGTGGCTGTCTTTATGCTGTTCCACTAAGGTGTCAGCTGGGTGACACCCTCTGACACTGCAAAAGGACACCACACCTTGCGGGTGGCATGAGGCCAAACCTGCCCTAGAAACAAGGGTTTCCCCTGGAATGGGTCTGACCTGCAAGAACATTACAATAGCACAAAAATAACCCAGAGGATCCTTAGCAATGCCAGGATCCCCAGCAGTTCATACTGGTATGTGTGTGTATAAAGGTGCTGTGAGACTTCAAATATAAACACACACACAGAAGATGTTGATATATGTATATTAAAAATTCCTATTTATAATCCACATATATAATCTGTTTTATATATATACAACAATCTGTATGGGGGATGATTGCAAAGCTCAAATTATTTAGTAGAAAGAGACAGGAAAAATGGATTTCTTGCAATAACCTTAGTAAGTTTGATGTTGTGAAAGTAAAGGTGTCAACGTGGCTCTCAGAGACAACTACCAGATGCTGTTAACCTTTCCCACAGCTCTGCCAATATTTTTCAGCCCTGCCTGCTATTTTGCTCTGGGGACACTTCAAGATATGAATAAGTAGGAATGTAATAAGCACAAGTAGTTTCACTTCCACTTGTGATAGGAGCCAGGACTTCAAGACCTCTGTGTAGGGGCAACAGTGGATACCATAACCCTTGGGGATGAGAGGGAGGTATAAATAAAAGCATGCATATAACCCCCCCTGCCCAACTTACCATTAATCACAGGTGTGAAAACTGCCATGCCTTCAAAGTTTGGGTCAGTTACAGTTTTGTCCAAGATGAGTCCTCCAATGCTGTTAAAAAAGGACAGGCAATGAGGGTGGATCAATCTCTCTTCACAGGGCAATTCCTATTGCTACAAAAAGAGCACGTTGAGATGAATTATTGTTTCTTCCCTATTGCCAGAGCTGGACTATTAACCATTTACTCCTTTTATAGCTCAGTTTTACCAACAGATAGCCTTAAATTTTTTGTTAATGGCATAATGAGATCAGGAAGGCCACCTTGTCCACCCTCGACCAAATCTGACGGCAACCAGGGAAGCTTTATCATCCTCCCACAAAGTTTTGTTACACTTTTATATTGATCTCAGCAGCTTTTGTAAATTCTCTCCCAGATCCCAGCTGGGTCTGAAAGATGTAGCATGGGAGGAAATGAACTACCTGGCCCTGCATTCACCAGTCTTCTGTCTTTACAGATGGATAAAAGAGAGGTTGAAGTCTGACTATTTGTGATGGTCATCATCTCCATTTTCCTCTTCCTGGCTTGCACCTACATGGCGCATGAATGTGCAAGTGAGACTTAAAGCAATGATTTGCCTTTTCCAGCCATTGAGGGCTCCTTATCTGCTATCTTACTGCCTGTTGGAGGGCCACCAATAGCTGAGAAGCACTGGACAAATACCCTTCTGCTGTCCCTTCCGGTTCCACTTTTGATGTCTTTCTAAATGAGCACGGGTTC
Source organism: Megaceryle torquata (assembly GCA_024611175.1). NCBI lineage: Eukaryota > Metazoa > Chordata > Aves > Coraciiformes > Cerylidae > Megaceryle > Megaceryle torquata. The sequence goes on from JANIJG010019285.1 coordinate 47,444, forward strand.
TATCTGCAGTGTGCACAGGTGTGTGGGCTCAGGAGCAGTTCCTCAGTTTACCTGCTGATGCTCATTGCAACAATGACTGGCTGCCATCCAGATTTCAGTACTTCAGCAAGGGAAGGACTTTGTTTGGCGATAGCAATCCAGAGAGGGATCATGACAATGAAGACAGCACAGATCAGGGGAGAAAGGTATTTCATATCTGGCAAGGAAAAGAAATCTTGAATTAAATGCCCCTGGCTTCACAGGTTGCCAAGATCATATTGCACAAGGTCTGGAAGAAAGGCAGCAGGGCTCTCGCTTAGACTGAGTTACATTAGCAGAAAAATCATATGAACCAAGATATTCCCCACACAGCCACCTCATTCCACCACAGAAATCCATAATTAATCCCTGAAACTCACTGCTAGAGGATACTGTTTGAAAATCAGCAGGATTCAAAGCAAGTTATATTTGAAGATGAGCAAGTTTCCAATTCCAAAATTACAAAGATTACAAAATTTCTGCCTTCAGGGTACAAATCAAACAGCGGGGCAAGGGGGAAACTCCTGTGTGGAAGCTAAAGGGGAAACTCTTGTGTGCAAGTAGTATCAAATCACAGACCCTCATACCTTCACCTAAACCAAGAGGTAATAGGTACTTCTAATGACAAGCTAGCAGAATTGCTGAACAGCTGGTCTGCTCTACAGGAACAAATGCTCTCTTACACGTATAAGCCAGTTAAGATCCAGGGTTTCCTTTGTGCTAGCTTACATGTGTTTCCATTAGGTGCTTTTTTCCATTTGGTATGGGCATAACCTTGAAGTGACCTTTAGAAGCAAAGGAATTAAAAAATAAGTAGATGTGCAGCACTAAAAGAAAATAAAACATGACTCAGTAGCATGAGAAACACCTTCAAGTAAAGGGGATGATGCTAACCCTTTTTATAGAATAATGCTTCTTCAACAAAGCTCTCCATCTGGTCTCTGCATTGGGGCCAAAGCCAGTGGGTTGTAAAGCAGACTTTGCAGGTAATCTGGGAGATGAAGCAGACTCAGAGTATGCATTTTTCAAAATGACATTGCCAGGGTTTCGGGCTACCTGGATGAGATAGCACTGATGTGATGATATCTTCCATGAATCTTACACAATGAGGTGCACTCTTTACGTGTGGCTTTAGTCAGCACTGAAACACAACCAATTCTGGAGTGTAAATAGCTGCTGTTTACCACCTGGAGTCATTTTGGACAGATGGGTGGTATGACAGCCTTAGGTGCTGTACTGGATCTCCTACCCCCAACCATGTTCTTTTGGGCAATTAATTCCTTCTTAAATAATTCAGATACAGAGCACTGGAGTCTATCAAACCTTATCAAAGACCACAGAAAGACTCCTGGTAGGATGAATGGACTTCAGCCTCCACATTCTAGTTCTGCCACATTCTCACACACAGCCAGTCCATAAGCAAGCTGAAACCCTTTGGCACAGTCTGTGTCTCTGTTACGCAGGACTGGGAAGGACCAGGGTTGATTGTTACAAATGTGAAAATCTTCACTGGCAAAAGGGTATTGCACAGAAGGAGGTGGTGCTGCTTCAGATGGCACACAAGTACTCCAAACTTTACAGACTCACTGGTATTTTTGAAGGATACATTTTGGTAGGACCCAGAAGTTGTCACAAAATTACCTGTCCCTTACTACACAATGGAGAGGGCAATGGATTTATTCAACCACCATCAAGAGTGCCTTCCTCATACCAGCTTCACTTCATGCTCCCAATGACTAGGTGTCTGTACACTGACAATTTTCCATCCTAAAAGGCTATTTAAACTACTCTGAAAGCATCACAAATGCTCTCTGGTCACAACCATTGAGGTTATCATGTTGTTCTGCCATGTGCTCTCTGGGAGATATTATCAGAGGTGTGGTGAAGGACAAACCAGCTTTACAGAGGCAGGTGTGATGATGTCATGGAAGAAGTCTGTTAAAAAAAATGCACCTCTGAAACTCAAGGAGGACTGGATGGAAGCGACTCATGCTCCTTCACTCCCTCACTTTCTGGCATATGGAATGAGTTACGCAAACTGAGAACAGCTGCCTTGCTGCTTCTGCTCACAGTCTGAAGAAACATTCTGGGTTTCAAATGGTATTGAGTTTGCTGGATCTTTTTATTTTCCCATTTCTGTTCTAGATTAGGCTCACGGTAAATAGTCTAGCACTTTACAAGCAACAGTTGGGCATATGTCACCAAACTGCAACATGTTTTGGGCTTTTCAGTGTTAACAGGTGTCCCAGTCTTTGCCAGCCAGCAGCACAGCTCAGCCCCTAGCCACAGCTCCTACTCAGAGTCCTGTGAGCATAAAACAATGCAGCATTGCCTCCCTTCACTTTGGTATCTTGTTCATCCACAACTCTCCACATGAAAAGATACAAGAATATTTTACAAATACCAAAACCCTGAAACTGCTTTGTGAGGAAGGACCTGCTGTTACCCATGCACAGAAAGTAGTTATGCTTGGCTAGCAACAGATGCAGGAACAGAGTCAGTGTCACATATGTCAACCTTCTGTTCCAAAGCTATGCAATACACATTTGGTCATTTCTTTGCCAAATCCCAGCTGTGTTTCTTAGGCTCTGTCTTCCAGTTTGCTACTAAAAGAGAGCCTGGAAAAAAGCCTCTTTGGTCATTTTTCTACCCCAGTGGCACGACAGTCTCCATTCTGAAACACCCCAGAAATGGGTAAACACCCTGCAATAATTTTACAAGGATTCACCCCTCCCTTGCTGAGCTCCAAATCCCTGCTAAACACTGCACCTATGTATTTGAAGAGTGTACTGCTGATTCCTGCCAGCAGAGAAAGGGTTATCAAGTCTCCAAGGCTTGCTGCTATGGGTGTGGCGACATTGTCTGGATTGATCCCAACTTTCCTTGCTCCGATGATCACGCCAATCATCACCAGACCTAGAGAAGACACAGAGCAGGCATCAGAGAATGCATCCTGTTGTGTTTCACCCTAGAGCTGCTGTTCTAGTTCCCAGAGGGATGCAGGGTCTGGAAAAAGCAAGAAGTAGATTGCCTGTAGCAGTACCATGCAGCTGGAGACTGGACATCCCTAGGAATTTGTCCTCTTGCTTTTTCACCAACCTGAAGGGCCTGACTCTGCCCTTATGAACTGCACCAAAGGCCCAGAGGCATACAAGCAAATTCCAGGGATCAAAGGAGATACCAGCAGGCAGCCCAAATGTAGAAGCACCCCTCCTGAGCAGCCTAATCTTTGCTGCCTTGAAGCAGGACCAAGCATGAAGCACACTCACAGATAAGCACACAGCAGGCAAGCAGCAGCCTCCTTGTACCATCCTCTGCTCTGGATTCCACAGCACAAAGATATTTTCCATATTAGACCAACATTTCTCTGAGTCTGAACAACCAAGAAGCAACAAGCTTCCTTACAGTAGCCTGAATTAGCCTTTTGGCCCAGCCATCAGACTGACCCCCCATATCCCAGAGTCTTTGGGGCTGCTTCAATTTGCATGGGGTGGATGTTGATGCTGTGGGCATCTCCAAAATCAAGGGGTTATGGAGGTGGCCCACATCATCTCTCTTCCCCTGTCCTTTGAGTTGCATCTGGAAAATTCTACTACTTTTCAGCACTGTTGGACAGGGAGAGAAGTTTTGCTTGCCCAGGTAAGTTAATAAACACAAACCCCAAACTCTGATGAACATGTGGGGATCCCTCAGCCATCATCTCTCTCCCACGCCTGTGGAAGAGCCACCTGGAATAAATCCTGCCTGGCCAGCCACCACTGCTGTAAGACTAGCAAGGGCAGCCTTGAGACAAGACACATGACATCTCTTCAAAGACCTTCCATGACTGACAGCGTGCACCAAAGAAAGTCTGAGAAATAGCAGTTCCCTCCAGCTCACAACCCCCATTCACTCAGGGGCACTAAAGCTGAGTGTGCACAGGGGCATCGGCTCTCCCCTAAGAAATGCCACATGTGCACCTTCCCTGATACAACATCCCTTATAAAGAAAAGCATCCTCACACAACACGGCATTCTCCACAAAAGCCCTCCCAGGCACCCACTCTCCTCTTCCCTCCCCACAGCACTGCTCCTGCTGCCTCCCTCCAAGGTCATAAATATAGCTGCTTCCCATCACACGTGCCCACGCACAGGCCATCTACAACCATGTCCAGGGGAGAAAATAAAGCTAGCTGACAGCCCGCAATGGTACATCAGCAAAGCCTCTTCTGTATCACACTGAGAAGGGAGATTGAAGGGAAGCGTGCAATGAAAGCTGGGCTGCTGTTTTTCTCTTTTAACAACTGCCTCATCCCATGTTTTTCATCAAAGGCATCTACAATCACCCTTTGACTCCAGCTTCAGGATATGCACTTGCTCTAACTTGTCTCATTTACAAAACTTGCTGCATCCGACTCTGCCAGCTCCCTCCATTCAGGGTGTCATACTGCCCTCGTGTGGCAGACCGACAAACTGATCATCTTCAGGCGACACGAGCAGCTCCCACCCGTCCCCCCCACTACGTTCTCCTTGCAGTGAGTGGCCTGCCTGGCTCAGGGCTCACAGCAGGCAGGGCTGGCCACGGTCCTCCACAGGGTATTGGGTGACCCAAGTCCATCGCGAGCGTGCTCTGGAGTTCTCTGCTAACAGACTCTCAATGCTCTGTTTTGCACATGGCATTACTTCACTCTCCCCTAGGACAGTGTAGATGGCTAACGTGTCACCCATGACACATGGAGAAGGTGTGTGCACCTGTGTGCAAACCCACACCTAGCATGTGGCATTTTTCATGGGTTGTGTTACATGGGACATTTTGATTGTTGCTGTGGATGCTGAGAGCGCAGTGAACAACAGATCCTGGGAGAAGAGAAGCAAAGGCAGGAGGCAGAAGGGCTGAAAGCAGCAGACATAAGACTAATGCGTCCTGCATCCCTCCTCCCTGTGCCAGACCAAAGGCATGTCAGCTAGGCCTCCCTGGGAGAAGGGCCAGCTTTTTGGCACCTGAATGAAACACGTTTGATCTGAGGAACCAAAACGACTCACCAAGAGAAAGCGCAGCTATGAAGGCCGTGGTCACGCTGCTGGCACACAGCACGGCAGCCTGGCTCAGTTCCACAGAGCCCTTGGAGATGGCTCCCAGAATCACAGCAGCAACAGCAGCCAGAAGTCCCACCACGGTGGCTTGGACCTGGGTGCCAAAAGACAGCTGGTGAGCAATCATCCACATGTGCTCCCAGGCAGTCCTGGCTCCACACAACCACAAAATTTCCACATGGCTAAGCCTTGCAGAGATGCTGATTGCTTATGTATTTAAGTAGCATCCCTGTAAGGCTCCACTATATATATATATATAAAAAAAAATCCCGATGAAGTTTGGAGAAAAATTCTGGAGGCCTGCAAAGGGCAGATAACAATTCAGCAAAGGACACTGAGTCCATCAGCCCTGGTCAACACAAAAATGGGCTCCCCCTCAACACAGCGCAACTCGCACTCCTGAAAGCTGTGGAAGGAGATAAGCAAAAGCACACAGATACATGTTGCAAGCCCTGTGGCCTTGCCATGTGCAACCTCCAGAATGGCTGCTGGATTTTAACATGCAGAAAGAGCTACAAGAGTCACATTTCACCCATCTCTCCCCTCCTGCCCAAGGCCGATTCCCCAAACACTGCCAGCAAACGACAGGCTTTATCTAGGAGTTGTGAAATAGGGATTTTGCTGCAGCTCCCCCTGCAAAAGGAGGGTTTTTTCATTATTTCAGTTTGTCAACAAAGGCAATGGATGTCTAGATGTGTTTTGCAGCTAAACTACAAGCTCTGGGACAACAAAGAGGTTTGCTGGAGGTCAAGTCCTGGGCTTTGCTTGGCTCTGTTGAGAATACCTGCCCCAAATCATCAGCTAGGGATTTGGCGCTGCTGGGAACAGATGCTGTTGGGCTGCAGCACAGAAAGAGAAAAGGGCCTTTTTCCTCTCCCACATGAAGTGACTTACCTGGATAAGGGCTAAATTGCAGGTTGCCATTTTCCATTGTTTCTGGGCATCATCCATCTGTCCAGTGTTAGCCTAGGAGCCAAGAGAGACACCCTGAAAACCTGTTCCTGTGGCACAGGTGAAGGCAGTTTCTCTGAGGGAAAGGGGCTGCTAAAGCCAGGTAGAGGCAAGCGCAGGTCAGCAACTCTTAGCCTGCCCTGCACCCCCTTCTTGAGACATCTCCATCATACTCCAGCTTAGTGTTCCAGGGGTATCAAGAGACTCACATGGAGGTGCAGAGACATTGCAGGGCACCCAGCTGGAGGTGGACAGACCATCCTGCACAGACTGAAAGCTGAAAAAACTAAATCATTTTTCCCTTTCTACCCCCTCCCCAATGCTCTGTTAAGCTCAAATTTCTCCCAGCAAAAGCAATACAAACAGCCCAAAGCAAAGAAAACTGCTTAGGGAACAGGAGAAATCAAACCCAGAGTAGCAAAAGCTATTGCAGGTCCCAAGAAGCCTTTGTTTGCTCCCTCCAAGGTAGGATTGCTGGGAAACCCTGGGTCTCTCCAGAACCAGTACTAACAGTAAAGCAATCCAATACTGAAGTTGACAGCTGTGGAGCCCTGGTTTTGTCTCCTTCATGTGTCACAGGGCCCCAAATATCAGCAACTGGCCACCCAGGATTAAATCACCTTGAAAGGACAGATGGAAATTCTCTGTTCCAGTTATAAAATGAGGACAAACACATTATTTTAACAGTCACACACCAGTAGTTTCTACTTGGCCCAAAAGCGTATGTCTCATACACACAGAGTGGTTACATAAAAGCAGAATCTCCTGATGCATACTGTTAATCCTCCCCCTGCCCACACACAAACCACCACCACCTTGTTAACACTCACAGCAGTAGAGAGCCTGGATGCCAGTGTCATCTCAAGATTACCCTTCAGGCCAACCAAGGCAGGAACCAGGATAAAAACTTCTGTAATTGTCCGAAAAACATCCCAGTGCTGGAAGAAAACAAAGGCAACAACTTCAGTTTGTGATGCTGACCAGTCCAGTGCTGTTGCTTCAAAGGGAGTGGGTTCCCACCTCACCACCTGCTCTACAGGTGTCTGCTATGCACATTGGGGTTGCATGTTGGGAGTGAAGGAAGGAATTTTTAGCTTGCAGTATTACTTCTGATCTCATGTGTGGTAAGGCACTATCCTAACAGGGAAGAAACTTTCTTCCTGAGGGCAGCAGAAGGTTTTGGAAGGCCACAAATGAAAATGTGCCTTTAGCGTTAGCTAAGAACAACATGAAAAATAATTAGGGTTCTCAAGCCAAATGAAATACTGCATGCTCTCCATCCTTTGTACTGACACTAGATATAGGAATGCTTATTGCTATCCAGACTAATAAGAATAATCACAAAGATCTGGAAAAAATCTAACAAAAAACCCTTGTGTCTGCCTTTTTTTCCAAACTTCTAACTAAGCATCTAAGACTGGTGGTGGGAGGGGAGGAGATTTTTGTATCTCTTCTCCACAGGCAGTTCCTAAATATTCCTGTTACCAAGCATGCTCCCAGAAGAGGTGGAAAAAGGATCTTGAATTAAGATAGCCCATCAGCCCAAACTGCTGGGACAGTATCTTGATTATCTTTGCTCCTCTGAAGCTGAACTGTACAAAGCTGTTGAATCAGCTGCAACACTAGAAATTATCTGAAACCTTAAGAAACTTTGTTAATTAACATGTCTTCTCTAATTTATCCACCATATAGTGCCTCAGAACATAATTCATTCACCCCCTGTGCATTCAAGGATATTGGCAAAGTCCCACCGTAGTCAGAGAGATTCATAGCAGGATGAAATCACAGAATGAAGCAGCTTACCATGAAGTAAAACCAAATAGCCCAACATCTAAGAACAGAATACAATAGAAAAAAGAGCAGCTGCAATGAGTCAAACCAAAGGTCCATGTAACCCATCCTTACCTTCACCAGTAGTCACCATAGGTGTACAAAACAAGAATGTACAAGTATGACAAATAGACAGGATAATTCTCTTGTGTATTTTCTAGCCTATGACTATTGAGGGAGGTGATTCTCCCCCTCTACTCCACTCTCATGAGACCCCCACCTGGAGTACTGTTCCAGTTCTGGAGCCCCTATTACAGGAAAGACATGGACATGCTGGAACATGACAAAAGAAGGGCCACGAGGATGATCAGAGGGCTGGAGCACCTCTCCTGTGAGGACAGACTGAGAGAATTGGGGTTGTTCAGTCTGGAGAAGAGAAGGTTCCAGGGAGACCTTATCATGGCCTTCCAGTATCTTAAGGGGGCCTACAAGAAAGCTTGGGAGGGACTTTTTAGGCTGTCAGGCAGTGGTAGGACTAGAGGGAACGGATCAAAACTAGAGGTGTGTAGATTCAGATTAGACATTAGGAAGAAGTTTCCCTGTTGGGAAATATATACAGGGTGTTACAGCTCACTGTTTTGCTCTGGCTGTGCCATGGGAAGCTGTGGGAAGCTGGTGGTGTGTCTGTCCTCTGGGAAGACCCCACAGCTTCCATGTTAGGATGAATGAAAGTAGGGCTGTGCCAACCCTGAGCATGTGATGCTAAACACCCCTCAGAGGTGCAAGACAACAGGCAGAATAATACATCATAGTATTTAAGATCTTCCATATTTTGCACATAAAATAAAAGGCAACAGGAAAAAACTGTTTATATTTTCTGTGCATGTCACCTTTGGGAAATATGGCTTTGTTTATACCAACATAAGCTCCAATCCTTGTGTTTATGATGATTATTTCAGGTCTCAAGCCATCATAACAGAAGTTTCAGCATATGAGGTATGATTTTTTTGGGACTCTGCCTTACATATAATTACACTGAAAGGCTTTGAACAATTAATAAAGAATCACACAACTGTACTAATAAAAGCTGACTTAATTGCCTCCATTTGAGTCTCATTAGTGACTCACCAAGAGCTTAAGGACAGATTCACAATGATTTATGCCAGAGTAGCCAGGGCTCCACTGTCTTAGAGACTTCAGAAATGCAGAACAAGCAGACGATCCCTGTGCCATTGCCTTGCAGGGTTGTCAGCTGGAGGAGCAGGTGAATGTGGCAGGTTAGAGCTGTGCAAGCAAGGAGATGCCTGAATGAAGGCAGATGGATTAAGTCTAGAAAGCATTTCTGTCCTTCAAGATGAAAACTGGCCTAGAAGGAACAGAAACATTTTCCTTCAGCGTTGCAAACCCACAGAAGGACACCAAGACAGAAAAAACTTTTTCCCACTTCACATCCCCATTGTGGAGTTACAGCCCTAAAGCTCAGGTCAGAAGAAACTTGGTTACCTGAGGTGCTGCAGCTGGTCCCCATGCCAGCTAGATCTGCCTATGGGGTTTCATAGAGGAAGAGAGGCTACAATGCACCAAGACAGTCTCCCCAACTGCAGTCTAGTCCCACTGTTCCTCCTTACACTGTCCTCACAGTCCCAGCCATGTCCAGTTACCTCTCCAGGGCATCCATCCTCCCATGGCAGCAGCGGAGAAACCTCAAAGGTCTTTTGTTGCCCTGAACAAGTCAATAGAAAGATCAAAAGATCCTGGACTATAAAAAGTAAGCCAATTGAAAATCCTTTACAATGCTGATCATCTCATGGGCTTTTATCAACAAAGGACAGAGATATGTCTGTGACTTTTATTTGGACTGTGTCCCACTGCAGTGGAAGGGGAGAATGAAAGGGAAGCTTTCCTCCTGAGTTCTCTGGTTTGAAATCTGATCATCCAGCTTAATTCTGATTCTTCACCTTACTGTAAGAGTGGGCCAAACACTGTCAAGTCCCTGCAAGGTCTCCAGAAATGCCAGCCAGCCTGGAATCCAGATCAACCAGCTGGCCAAGGATTGCTGGAGCAGAGGCGGAAACATCCAGCAAGAAAAGACCCACACCAGGCTACTGGCTCTGCACAGAGACTGCATCATCTGCACAACCAAGAAGAGGAAATGGCAGTTGGCTGTTTCTCTGGGAATCCTTTGATTACAGTATGAGAAACCCAGGTTTGAGCCTTAGAGTCAAGCAGGGTAGACAAATCTCTCTTGTTCATGTCTTATTTTTAACAGTAAAATGAACAGTTCTTGGTTTCATCACAGGACAGATCAGGAACAGCTAAAATCCTGAAAGTTTGATAGGACACAAACAAGCAATGATTTCTACTCTGTTCTCTTCTTTACAACATCAGCCCTGCAAATGAGAGAGTCCACTGGACTTCCATCAGGGAACTACTTTATTTCAAGATACTTTGTATGTAACAAAACAAGATCAGCGCCATTCAACTCACATGTATACTCTAGATACTGTCCTTGAACTTGCCCTGTCAAAGGCAGACATAGAGTTTCCTAAGAAAGTTTTGCATTGACTGCAAATATGGCAAAGCATTCCTGAGCAGACCATCCCCTGAAAAATGGGCAAATCAGACTCCTGGTCTAGAAAAACCTGTAGTTTCAGTAGTGTGAGCCCTCATGATTACCAATATGAGTCCTACAGTACCTGGCCTCAAACAAATACACTCTTAGATCTTAGCTGGACAGGACACTGAGTTTCTAGCTGTCACACTTGCAGGAAAAAAAAAGCTAAAAATAAGCATCTCAAAGACAAAAAGGCACAGAAGAATAATTTAAGCCTTGAAAGATTAAGATCTCTGGATTTTCCCAGCTGCTGGTTTTGGTTTTATATATGGTGTTGTTGACAGCATGGCAGTCTACCTCCCTAACATCTCTCCTATGTCAGTTGTGACTCTGAATGCACTAGATCCCTCCACTGGGAGCTGAATCCCCTGACTGATGGCTTCTATTTCAACTTAGTTGGAAATATCTTCACCAATAAATACACTTCATATTATCGTGCTTCATGCATGACTTCATATTTAAGAGTCTAGTGAACAAATACACAAAGTAGACTGCACTCCGTTATTTAAAGAAAGGTAGGTATACATGGCTTGTGTTTTCCATTAGTTTGGATGCTGTTACATTCTTGAACAGAGCCCATTTCTTAGCAAGTATGTTCAATTTCACTTAGACAATGACCTATCCACTTGCCAAGGGTATGGTGTGGGTACATACTATGTCTTTATCCTTCTCTGAGATAACTGCTATTATTAACATATTGGGCAGTTTGAGAACTTCTGTAATGCTGCAAGACAGGTCTGTGCCTAAGCACAGCAGAAGGTGGAGACAACAAACACAGCATAGCAACAGCCTGTGCCACTCCAGTTAACCCTTCTCTGATATTCCTCATATTCCCCTTAATTCAACTGCTCTCCCTTGTTTGTTTCTTCCAACACAAGAAAAAACAACAAGGTATTGTCTTTCCAAACACTCAAATATCCATATTTAGCTCCTGCTGTGGTACTAATGCCAGCAAATCTAATGTACTGCAGTGAGCTCAGAGTGCAGGATATATCCTTGGGAAACTCTGCCAGACTTTTGATTTGTAAATCCACAGGAATGAAATGCCCAAACTAGATAAAATTTTGCATTTCTGTTTGTGCTACTGGTACACAGGAAAGACAGAATAGATTCTGGTCACGGGCAAAACAGTGTAAATCCAGGAGCACTCCTTGAAAGTCTGTAGAAATTATTCCAAATTTACACCCACCTCAGAATCTGGCCAAGAAGCATTCAGTCTGTAGGCAATGTTAATATTTTTATGCTGGCATGCCTCTCATCACAGTACCTAAATGCCTTCTAGACCAAAGAGTACATTAGGTTGTTTGCAGAGAACTGAAAGCATAAACTTGCCTCTGAGACAGGTAGTTAATAACAACCCTGACCTAGATTTCCTTATCAGTGATTTTTGAAGGAAAGAAATAATATCATGCAATAGGGGAATATGCTGTAGTATAATTCCAGTTGCTTCACAGCAGTCATCACCAAAGTGCTCAGATAGATCCAGTAAAGGTAGCACCCAGTCTAACGCACCAAGGGCAGTGTCAGGCAGCCTGTCCAAAAGCTACTATCCCACTTTACAAGGAGCCCATGTACTGATCTAAAGAAGATGGATAGTGTCACTCTAGCACAGGAAAAGCCTACAGCTATGCTGCTGACTGTCTGCTAGGACCACACACATTAAAAATAAAAGTGCACAAATAGTCAAGGTCAGTGAATTAGCCCACCCTTTCACTACAATGTTACCTAACCACATGTACCTACTTGAACAACATCCATCAAGATGCCAGCAGCCACCATGCCCAAGCCAGCCAGAAGGAATGGCATGAAAATCTGGGAGGCAATGGAGAATGAAGTCTCTGGGAGAAATCCACTGGCTGACCTGGTCAACTTGCAGGTGAAACCTCTCAGCTTCTTGCCATGGAAGCACAGTTCCAATTGTAACTGGGTGACCACCATGGTCAAACACCATTACCCCATGCTCAGCAGAACAAATGTGGGGAGATCAGGACATCACACAGCTCCTCCTGGTAGCTCTCTTCAAAGTAAAAATAAATGTTTTTCCTCAAAATACATCAGTGATGCCAAATTGCTTCAGCTTCTCCTCCTCCTCCAAGCACATCCAGAGTGTTGCAGAAAGGGTATTCTCCAAAATTGATTCAGTTGGGTTGAGCCCAGGTGGAAGCAAACTTGATAGACACTATTTCTCCAATTTATATCCAGGAGGGAATTAAAAAAGAGAAAAGAAGATTGCAGAGATGTCTGTGGAGGAATAGAAATGAGCTCACACCCCATTCAGCTCCCACCACCTCAGTAAAAACCAGTAAGACCTGCTCAGGCTACAGCAGTGAAAGAGTGACAGGTCATGCAAGAATCCCTCAGCGTGCTCAAACGCACTAGTGTCCTTTCTCCTCAGGTTACATTTCTTGTCAGACTGCGGCTTGCCTTTGATACGATGGTTTAGTATGTAAGCCTGCTGTGAACCAGCCCCAGTTCCCTCACTCCCACCACAAGCAACGTTGAACTTTTCTCACTGTCCCAGGGCCGAGGAGGTGGAGAGTTAACAACCAGGATCCATTTTGCTCTCCTTCAAGGTGAAGAAAGGTCAAGGAAAAAAACATGAGTCCACATTTCTCATGGCTGACGATATTACGCAGGTCTCATCCCCAGGCAAGTGACACGGCTAAGCTGGCTGGTGAGAGAAGATCTGTCCTTCTAGACCCCAGCCCCCTTTGTCCCCTCCATGGTCTCCGCTAGATGTAACAATCGTCTATGCCAGCTATACCACTGAATGACTAGCTTTCAGGGGAAAAAAAAATACCCAGAGAACCAGCCAATAAGCTTCAAAAGTGAACACCCTTATCTGCTGTCATCACTTCAACTTTCTGCTAGTTTGCAAAGGCCAAGATAAGAGTCACAGCCAGAGCTTATTTAAGGTAGCTCTGTAATCTTGCTACACTGCCGGCAAGGGAGGGAAAGGGTGAACGTTTCCACGACATGGTGTGAGCTGGTTTTCCTTCCTGTTCTAAAGTGAAACACTCTGCTTCTGCATACTCCCAAGTAGATACTGTCTTTGAGAGAGGGAGTCTCACCTCAGAGTTCCCATGGTCAAACAGCTGACACAAAGTCAAGAACTAGAGCTGCATCATGGCCACATATGGCCAAAGAATTTGTATCCTGCTCAGTAAAGACTTCAGCTCAAAGCCACGCACGTGGGGATGGGAGTCAGGGTATTCTGCTGGAGCTTATTTCTAATAATTAATTTGTGCAAACTAATTGGATCAGAGGGTCAAAAAGTTTTAAAAGTGCAATTTAGGATGGAGGGGTATAGGACTGGTTTAGTACATTGGCAACTGAGCTTTTTCACTGACCATTGATGGGAAGCTCAATGTGAGCCAGCAGTGCACTCACGCATCTCAGGTGGCCAACTAGGCCTTCATCAAGAGGAGTGTGGCCTGCAGATCAAGAAAGGTGATTCTTCCCCTTTACTCTGCTCTTGTGAGACCCCACCTCAAATACTGCATCCAGTTCTAGTGTTCCTATCTTAAGAGGGACATAGACCTGCTGGAACAAGTCCAGAGGAGGGCCACAGAGATGGTTCAGGGGCTGAAGCACCTCTCCTACAAGGATAGGCTGAGGGAGCTGAGATTGTTCAGCCTGGAGAAGACTCTGGGGGGACCTTATAACTGCCTTCCAATACCTGAAGGGATCCTATAAGAAAGCTGGAGAGGGACTCTTCACAAGAGTGTCCAGCAATAGGACAAGGGGAAATGGTTTTAAATTGAGGGAAAATAGGTTTAGATTGGGTATTAGGAAAAAGTTCTTCAGTATGAGGGTGGTGAGACTCTGGAATAGATTGTCCAGAGAGGTTGTGGATGCCCCCTCCCTGAAGGTGTTCAAGGCCAGGTTGGATGAGGCCTTGAGCAATCTAGTCTAGTTGAGAGGCATCCCTGTGCATGGTGGGGAGGTTGGATTAGATGATCTCTAAGGTCTCTTCCAGCCTAAGCCATACTGTGATTCTATGACCACTGGTTCAAATCCAGTCATACTCCAGTGAAGTCAAACAATTGAAAGCAAATATTCAGTGGCAGGCACAAAATATACAGGTTTCCTCAGACAAGTTCAAAGTCAATGCTTAAATTGCATTGTCTAAGTTACATCTCCTGTACTTACCAACCCCTTCCCTGACACTCTATATGGAGTGACAAAGTTTAATGGCTTGTAGACTCCATCCTTCTGAAAGGGTCTCTAGCTTGGAGCTAAATGCATTGGCAGGGTGGGACAGAAGAAGACATGCTTTTGCCTTGCAGATGAATAGGGAAATGAGGAAGCTTTCAGCCTTTTGGATCATGTGTTTCTTTTGGTCTGAATACACACAAACCAAATCACAAAGCCTAATGAGCTGAGATGGCACAGCAGATCTCTCTGCAAGCATGGCAGGATGGAAAACAAGCTCTAGTCACAGATAGGAGTCTCTCTGTTGCTTTCCAGGCTGGTTTTTTGGTACAGCACCCAAAGCCTTCTCCACTCTCAGCTGGCTTGGTGTGTACATGTGTCTCTTCCACCTAACAATGGTCTGGTTAGCTGAAAGCTAAAGTACATTTCAGCTAATGTAACTGAACAAAAAACCAAACCAAAACAAAACAAAAACCCACAATAGCTGGAAGAGGGACGTTAATAAAAATCCTGTAATAACCACACATGACCCAACCTCTTTATACCAGCCAGGAACTGAGAAGTGACAGCATGAAGGCCCAGTTCTAGTTAGAAACTCACAGGCTTCAAGGAAATAAAGGATAATTTCTAGACAACTACCACAGGTTTTCAAAGGTCTGAGAACACGAATACTTAGTCCCATATGCCACTGTATCTGCCAGCTGCATTCTGACAGGCAGAAACATTAATGTAAAGGAAATATTAATGAGCCCGAATGACTCAAATGCCATTAAAAAACAAGGCAGCAACACATCCTGTACTGAAGCGTCAGCGTGGCAGGGCTTATGAGTTTATCACGCTTCGGCTCCCTCTGTTTCTAAGCAAGCACCATAAAAAGCCTTCAAGTGGTGAATCAGTATGCAGAGAAGGTAATGGGTTCAGGTGACCTGTGTGTGTACACTGGGTCATTCTATTATTGCTGTTAAGGAGCCTCTGATAAAGATCCACACCATATTTGTTAGCAAAAGGCTATTTGCCCACACAGAGATGCATCAGGTTTGAAAAGAAAGAGAGCATTGTTGAATAGCAGGAAAAATAACTAGTTGGGGAAAGAAAAACCCACCTCATGACTGCATCACTCATCATGGCAAAACCTGGGGAGGAACATCACTGCCCTTCTCTGCATACACAAATACACTGTAACCCTGTGCTTGCAAACTCAATAACAGGTAGCATTGCCCTGGAGGAACCAAAGCAAAACCAGCCTCTTTGGTGGGCTCTGACTCTGATCTAGGGCCTCCATCCACTGTGACAATACAAAAAAGAGAATAGAAAGATGACATGTGCCAAAGAGCATAGTTTCAGACATACCCGATCATCCCTACAAAGAAGGGACAGAGATACCAGTGAATGCTCTCCCAACATGGCAGTGTTAGTAACAGACAGCACTACTCTGACATTGTAGACTCATGGAGAATGATGCTTTTCAGGGACCATATGTCCCAGTTGTTGGAGTACTACCATGCCTCACTCTGACAGCTATCTGTCAGACCAGGTTGTGTATTTTAGTTTCTTATCTTGCTCTTCTCTTCCTCATTTTAGGAAAGGACAAAGAAGAGAGCTTATGTGGAGACACTGAGAGCAAACACATGGAGACTTCCTGAGGCCCAAAGCCTCTGTAGCATCTCCTGTTGCCCCACAGAAACAGCAGCAGCAGGAGAGGCAGAGGCCAGGACTGACTTAGAAAGGAAGGGCAGATCCTAGCAGCAGTGAGTCCACGATGAGATGTGCTAAAGTAGTCCATGATTAGGCATGAAGAGTCACTGTGCTAATTGCCAAAGACCTGCTTTTCCTATGAGATGTTGCAGGGGTTGATTTCCCAGGCTCTAAGCACTAACATGAAAGCTCTTTGTGAGCTCTTTATTTGCATAAAACAGAAACCAGACTTCTCAAGTTTCAGAGGAGTATAAGGTTTGCTTTATATTCTGTTTATATTAGTGGCCCAGTCCTTCCTAGAAAAAAAATACTCTAAGGGAAGAATATTCAAAGAAAAAAATCTTCTCTAACATGATAAACCCATCTACAACCTATTTCATGCTTTAATATCTCACAATAGGCGACATCATTTGTCAGCAATCCACATGAATGGGCAGGTCTGAGCAGTCTGAAAAATAAAAATGAAAGTGGCTGCCAAAAGGTCAAGTCTCTCAGAATGATGTCTAAGGAGACAAAAAGTAGCTTGCCACTGGGTTCTGATTGTGAGATGGTGTTTTTGATCTGACTATTCTGTTAAGTATTGAGTACATGCTAAGGTCAATTAAGGATACTGTGTCACTCTTAAGCCTTTATAGCTCTTCTAGCTTAGGGAGATCAGCCTAATAGCAAAAGAACACAGCTCCAGATTTGTGAAAGTTGTCAGTGCAAGCACAGTAGTTTCAGTGTTACTGTATCAGACAGGTCAGGGCAGTCTGACCCACCTAGTCAAATAACAGGGGTTAACAAAAAGGCACACAGCAGTGCGAGTCACCTCGAGCACAGAGGCATAGCAATTTTAAAACTAGAAATTAACTGCAGCTTTAAACTGTTTAAAATTAGGTGCTCACCACTCTCTTAAAGCTATGATTGCTGCACCACAGAAGGAAAGGTCTGGTCCTGACACAGACTCAGAAATCAGACTGGAAGCAAGAATCTGAGTCATCTGCTACAAGGCCTTAGAGAAGAATGCAGTGTGCTGGCTGAGCTGGTTGTATGAAGCGTTAACAGTGGAGCAAGGTTCCCTGAGCAACAAAGCAGAGGATGCAGGGCTATCCAGAGCTACATCCAGGAGTGATACAGCTGTATCTGCTGCAGGAAAGCACTACGCCACCACAGCCCTTGGAGCTGAAACTCAGACATCCTCTTCAGAGCACTAAGGTAAGATCTTTGCACAGGACTTCATCTTCCTATGTAGATGCCTCAGATCCTTTGCGTGCTCTCTAATACCATATTGTCTTTTATCTCCAGAGGAGAAAGGGGTCAGAAAAATATTATGCACTGTCTCCTGAGAGCTGCACAAAAGCGTGTAATAGCTGACTTTGAAGGAGGCATTGGCATGTGAAACTGCTGAAAATCCTCCTTTACTTGCCATTCCCAGAGCAAATCTCCTGCCCCTGAAGATAAATCCCCCATCTATCCTACGGCAGGTACATCAGATCAGTTTCTTTCCCTTACCTGAACATAATCCAAAACCATGCCTGCCAAGACCATGCCAAGCCCAGCCAGGAGGTATGGCAGGAGCACTTGCAGGCAAATGGCGATGGCTGACTCTTCCTGCGACTTTGCCATGGCCACTTTCTCCTCAGCCAACAGCTTCTGCTCTGCGTGCAGAGAGACATCCTCTGCCTCCTGGCTGCCAAGTCGGCTCTCTCTGTGTTTGCCCTTGCTCTTTGCTTTGTGCCTGGATCGCTCGCCATTCCTAGTCCTGCCCTCTTTTCTCCTCTGCCGAACTTCCTCACCTTTCATGGTGGCTTTCTTGAATCACAGAGTTTTTCTGAAAAACAAAATCAGAAACAATGAGATAATGAAAAGAAGCATCAGATTGGTCAGATAGGAAACCCTTTGGTATTTTGTCCACACTGCTAGCCTGAAAACAAATTCCCACCTGCACCCAAAACCTCAGATGCTCAGCTGATCCAAATACTAGTACTTAGTTTACCTTTGGCTTTGCATAGTGGCGAATCAATCTCCCTTTCTGCAAATGCATCTCTTCTTAGGCCTGTGTTCACACTTGCTGTGCATCCTGGCTCTCACCCCAAGAATGCCTAGAAGGATGCTCTAGAAGGTGCTGCACACAGCCTGAATTCTGGACCCACCAGCTCTCACACCAGAAGTCATGAGAACTGAGGAGGCCAACAGAATTCAGCCCTTTTTAGAGTCTGATGCCTGGCAAAGAAATGGAGACAGACCATAACCTGCATCCTGCAGTCCAGCAGAGGACTAGCATACCCAGCCCAAGTATGTGCTGTGCATAGCACCTACCACAGCACAGGTAGCTGTCCACCACTCCTTGACAATAAAATAATTCTTACACCTCCTTTCTAATCTGGATACTTTTTCTTTCTTTTTCATCTCAGTTGACACACATGCACTATGTGACTCATCTGTCTACTGAGAAGCTGCCACAATCCCACAGCATCTTTTAAGAAAAAATAAACATGCAAAATTGTTACCGGTGACTCTTTTCCTACCATCACACCTTATTTCTGGAAATAACCGTCGTTCATCCTGCCTGCCCCACTACTGGCCCAGGCTGTGCCCCAAATCTTTCCCCATCACTTGCTGCCAGCACTCACCCGGATTAACTGCTGGCAGATGTTTTCCGATGTTCTCATTTTCAGAATGGGCCCCTAACACCCTAATCCCCTGCATCATCCCAGGTAGGAACAATCCCATTCTTGCCCAACATCTGAGGAGCAGAGGAAACTCTTAGGAGGCCCCAGCCACGGCTAGGGGCGGGGAGGGAGGAGGGATGGACAAAACAAAGTCCCCCTCTACAGAAGAAGGAAACCCGGCCCCCGTTCCCCGCCAGCGCTTACCGGCTCTTTGCCCGGCCCGTGGCTCTGCCCTGCGCGGGGCTCTGCCCGCAGGGCCGCGGGCGCAGCCGAAACGATGCGAAGGCGGGACGCGCTCGCCACATCTGGGGCGCGGCGGCGCCGCTCGGCTCGGTTCGGAGCCTGCCCTACGCGGCGGCCGCAGGTTCGAGCCCGGCCCCCGGTCGCGGGGCGGTGGCGGCGGAGGCGGTGCGGCGCCGTGAGTGGCAGTCGCGGGGCCTGCCCCGGCGCCGGGCGCGTACCGGGCGCTCGACCGGGCCGTTCGCTGCAGGCCGGCGGCTGCCGCAAGCCCCGGTTCGCCGCCGTTGCTGTTACAGCTCGTTCTCCAGCCCAGCTGCCAGAGCGCACAGCTCCGGCCGGGGTGGGGGGCAGAAGAACTCCCACCAAGGGCGGCTCCGGCTCGGGAAGCAGCCCCGTAGAAGGGAAGTGCTCGGGGTACGGGGGTGCCAGGAGCTCAGCGCTGCCCCGGAGCCCCGCCGAGACCTCCTCAAGCGTCCGGGCCTGCCGCAGCACCGGGGGCGGATGTTACCGGAAAGGGTGATAACTTCCAGCGCGGGCAGAGCGAACAGGAGCCTGCAATTAAAAACTGAGGAGAGACGGTTCCTCTGTTGGTTGGTTTGGTTGTTTGTTGCCCCCCCCCCCTTTTTTTTTTTTCCTTTTGTTTTGTTTTTGTTTGGGTTTTTTTCTGTTTTGGTTTCTTTTTTTCTCTTATTTTGGCATTTGCAGGAACTGTCGTTGCAAGTTTCCTGTCCCTCTGTCATCATCACAGCCATACCCCTGTTGATTAGACCCTCCCCCCATATTGAATCAGCATGTCAGAAATGTGATTACAGCATCCATTACATTTAAGCACATAAATCTCATTAAGCACTGAAATAATCGTAGTCATGCAAGTCTCTTGAATCATGCAGCTCAAATTTCCAGAACAATTGAGGATATTAAATCATACCTCAGTACCAGAGCAATCTTATATCCTGCTGAAGTCTCTCAGATGTCATGCTGCGCTAAAGGGCTCTTACTGATAAAATGGTGTCTCTGGGCCTGTGAGCTCTGGCTCAAAGCAGGGCACACCAAAGGGAGCTGAAGGTTTTTGTAAGTGACAGTAGAGAAACCCTGCAGCTGCTGTGTATTGAGGGTGCACATTAACTGTTGAATGTCACGCTTAACAGCAAGGCTTAAATTTCAGCTCACTTGGTGTAATTTTACATCTTCATTTTGCAACTGATGCTTCCCTGGGAGCGCTGAGAAGATTGTATTTTCCTGTGAGAAATAAGAGGGGAAGGGACACTGATTAAAAAAAACCACTGCAACCTTGCCAAGACGGTTTTAGACCTGTTAAATGTATTCTGATACCACTTTACCACTGAGCTTCAAAGAAAAATATCTACAGAGCAAGCGGAAAGTCTCATGGGTAACTTGATTGACAAGGGCATTTTGGTAATGGTTCCAGCTCAGGAATGTCACTGTTCTACAAGGAGTCTCCCACCTAGGTCTAACCAGCAGCTACAACAAGAGGACCCAGCACCCTGCCTCATTCAGCGTGCAGAAAATGACATGTTTGTCTTGTGTACCGTGACCTTGCGTACCAGTCTGAAATCCCTGGTGTGTTACCAGTGGGTATGTATTTGAGAAGGCTGCTGTTCAGCAGCGGCACAAAGCTGTACTTTCTCAGAAGTGCACTAGCAGTGTTTAGATAGATCCTGGCTTTGACGTAAGGGAATGGTGGCTAGACCTTGATTGCAAACAGAGCTTCTGTGACTCTTTAGATAGGCCAGCTCAGCTGCTCACAGCAGCCGGGGAAGTGCTTGTTAGCACAAAGCTGAGCAACTTTAGGCTAAAATGTTTTATCTCCCCCCTGAGCTAGAATTCATGTGTGCTGCTTTTCTCTGCTCTGTCACAGATGTGCAGGTAGTACCAGCACTCATAGCACTCATTTCCATTTCTTTCCACAGTGTTTTTAAAGACTGTTTCCTCCAGCAAGAAAACTAGAATAAGTTTGGTATTCCCTTCTTCTCCTCCATGTTGCTTCTCTTGAGGACTTTCTTTACAACAGCTACTCCTTCAGCTAAGCAGAGGGGAATTTTACAGCTTTTTCCCGTATTCTGTCTGGAGATAGGACTTTTTAATTTTTCTTCCCAGTTTCCTGTTATAAAATGATTTTTCTTTGTTGACTAGTGACTGCTGGAGTTATTTCTCAAATATAATGCTTGATTTATGACTTCAGTTAGCCCTGTGACAGACGTAGTTTAACTGTTGCGCCATGCAAGCTCCCATGTCACCACTGGGGCTGTATTAAGGCTGCCGGGGACTGCTCCATGGCTCATTGGGCTGCAGTCCCGTCACAGGACATGTCTCTAGGCACCCAAAGGCTGCAGTGTAGAGATGCACAAAGAAATACGCAGTCTTTAACCTTTCTCCTCTGTGACACAGTGTTAGCTAGTGTGGCTTAAAATAATTATTTGGAGATCTGTGTATAGACAGAAATATGCAGTGCAAAACTGATACATGATCAGTACTTTCTGCCTTACAAATGTAAAGTTTTAGAGACTGAAAACACAGCAGGAACTTCCTGAAGCTGGGCAAGGGGGGGGAGACATATTTTCCTCTCTCTCTCCTTTTTTTTTTTTTTTTTTTTTTTT
>JANIJG010019286.1:0-13956 GCA_024611175.1 Megaceryle torquata
AAATATATATACATAGAAAGAAAAAAAAAAAAAAAGCCAAAATGACAAACCAATCAACTAGAAGAGAGAACAGTCAGAACAAAATATTAAATTATAGGAGATTAGCCTAGAAAATGCCTTTGTTTAGTGAGATGAAGTGATTCACTGAAGGATCCGGGTGGTTTTCTGACTCTATAAACTGGAAGGTGTGAGAGCAGGAAGGCTTCCTCTGTTAGTAATGAGCTTTTATGTCTGCTAATTTATCTGCAGATATGTCACCCCAGATTCCTACATGGAGCTAGAGCGCGAGAGGTGCCTTCACATGTGATCTCACCTCCTATACATCCTGGTCTGGAAAGGAGAGTTTTGGCCTATTGTGTCCATTAACATGGGCATTTTCTTGTGTATAAACAAGCGTTATGAAGCCTTCTCTGCCTAATCAAAAATATATGTAGTAGATCTGTGGAGGATATTAAGAGGAATTTGTAATTACATGACAAATGCTGTTAGTTTTCTAACTTCAGGTCATTGTAATTTCAGAAAGAAGGCATCTGACTGATGCATTTTCAGGGCACAAGGCAGATCTAGCTCACCTCTGCTGGGAGGAGAGGTTCAGCTCCCCTGCCTGCATCCTGCCTGTATGTACCTGCGTGTCAGTATGAGCTGGTTCAGGCGTTCATCAGGCCCTGTCAGAGGAGATTCAACTCACCAACCTGGCAGAAAAGAAACTCAGGTGGGTAAAAAAAGACTAGTGAGGGGTGGCTTGTATGAAAGTGAGTCTGGGAAAGGCAGGCAAGGGAGGAGGGAGTGAGGTCTTCTCTTGTGGCAAGAGAACACCATTAGATGGGGTCAATTGCACTTGAAACAATCCCCTGGTGGGTCCCTAAAATGGTTAAACTGATGTGGCAGTTTGATGCCATGGACAGAAATTGTCACACTCTGTGTCCCCTGCTTTTATTAGGTCTTACTATATGGGTTTTTTTGTCATTTCTGATTCTCATCTGGCCCTTGAAGGCTGTTTTAAGTTATTTAGCTAGCAGAAAGCTCTTTATCTTTGTTCTATATGCTGGAATACTTTCTGGCTGGTGTAGTGAATAGGATGGGCTCAATGAGGCTTTGGGTGAGTGCTGTAGTCAGTGAAGGAACAAGAGCAGCAGTCAACTGTCTTGTGGTATTTCATCATGTAACCTGAAAGCCAGTGATTATGACTCCAGACAAGTGAGGTGGGAAATGGAAGGACAGCTAGCAAATTTGATCAGTTTTATGATATGGGGAGTGATTGTGTGGGGGTGTGTGATTTTTGGGGCCACCTTTTGCTTTATGTTATTTCTTAGTGATTACTCATAGTTCTGTTTTATATTTGCAGTCTTACACAGTAGGCAAGGTGTTATGTCTCATTGTCTTTTGCACAGCTGAGGGTACATTAAATTTTCAACTACCTGATGATAATAATAATAATGTAAAATTATGCAGAGATTTTGTGCCTTACTCATTGCTTGAGCATGACTTGACAACTTGTGAAGTGAAAGTCAAGTACTGGTGGGGCTGAGAAATCCCAGGACAACAGCAGAGAACCAAAAAAATTTCAGATGCAGCCTGTAAGAACCTGTGAATGAAAGTATGTGAAATCTAATGGCATATTCAGATGCATTTCTCTAAGACAGGAGTTAATTTGCTATGCTGAATTTGGAAGAGGGTGTAAAGAGGTTCAGGGCTAGGCCATCTTAGCATGGCAGCTGGAGGTGGGTTGAAATCCTTCTCACTCTGAACTCTCCCTGCATAACAAGCCAGTCCATCACAAGTGGGATGGAGGGGATTCCCCTCTAGAGCTCTTTCAAAAAGTTTATCCCACTCTTCTGATGGTACTAGGAACTGATACATTTAGAAAAACTGGTTTACAAGGGCTTAAGTAGTAAGGGAAAGCAAATGTTAGGATTGGAGCCTATTGTATTTAAATCTGTAGAGATCTCTTGTGAGAAATTAGCATTTCTATAGCACTCTTCCTCCTGATCGGTTTCCAGTCATTTTGCACATTTAACAAAGAAATAGAGAAGTTCCAGAGACATAACAGGCTTTTTGGAAGCTCACATAGGAATCACATCCACACTTAAATAGAGACTTCACATATTTTCTTCCCTCACACTTTGTGAAGTAGAATTACTTTAAGTAACGCAGAAAAATAAGGCAAACCACTAAATGAATGGAAAAATCATAGATGGACACTGTAAGTTAGAACAAACTGTAATTAACAACCAAACCAAGTCTGGTTGGAACAGGGCTAAATGGTGGTGATGGCACTTTCACTGGTCTAACACCAACTAACAGTCAGGTTTTTAATATAAATATAATCCAAAAGAAAAATCCTATTCATGTATGACATTGACTTCTTGTATAGGCTTAGCTTGTGTTTATTTTCCTATGAACAGAGGGAGGATTGCTATGATGGCTTTTCTTGCATTTACAATGCAGGTGCAGACTAGGTTCTGAGAGCAGGAGAAAATGTACTGCAACTTTAGAGGATATTTTTTTTTTAGTTCTCACTCTCAGCTATTAACTGATCAGCACAGAGCAATGCCCTTGTGCAAAGCACTGTCTCTAATAGGAAGCTAATAGGTCTCAGCACCTTGTCCACAAGGGGAAGGAAAGAAAAATATAGAAAAACATATTCAACAGACCGGGAGATAACAGGCAATCAGACCTGCTATGTGCATACAGATTTTCACTGGAAATCCTCAATGTTTCACTTGACTTTTGTGTGTAGAACATGCACAAACATGAGGCAAATCTCCTGATACAAAGGCTGAAAATTGTATAGATGGCTTTTTTTTTTTTTTTAGTAAGTAATGGAAAGATAACACTTGAAAAAAACATTTAATTGAAGCTTCTCATTAAGATTTCTCTGATGGCAAACCCAGTTTAGGAAGGCTCTAGTCCCTTCTGTCTGCAGCTTCTTTCTTCCCTTCTGCCTCTCATAAATCACTGTCTCCTTTACTGTGCCAGTGCAACTGCTTGTACACTTTTTCTCCCCTGAAAAATATGAGTCATTTTATCTAGAGCTCATACCCTCTCCTGTTTTTAATCCTGAATCCTTTTACACCAATCTGCTTTACAGCAAACCTCCACAATATATTGAATCCCACAATGAACGATTAGGTTGCTTGTCATTGTTCAGCCTAACTAAACCTACTGCTAAACTAATCAACTTGTTTTGTCTCTGATTTTGCACTTGTGGAGACTGAATAAGGAATTCTGGGAGCTAACACTCTGAACAACCTGCTCAAAGCACATCTTCCCTGTTGTTTTGGGATCTTTGGCTGGCTCAAGGCTATGTCAGCAGAGGTGGGTCCAGCAGGTGGGCCGAGAGGAGATGTGTATCCACTCTCAGCTCCCACAGGCAGCAGTCAT
The DNA here is from genome assembly GCA_024611175.1 of Megaceryle torquata. NCBI lineage: Eukaryota > Metazoa > Chordata > Aves > Coraciiformes > Cerylidae > Megaceryle > Megaceryle torquata. The sequence continues at coordinate 3,385 of JANIJG010019286.1, forward strand.
GTGTGGCAGGTCAGTGAGAACTACCTTGAGACAGGTAAGGCAAGACAGGATGAGCAAAGTTTGCTGCTGGAAAATAGTACTGTGACCTACACATTTGGTGCGAACCCCAAGTGGATTATTGCCATGGGAATCACATGCTGTTCACATGTTGCTGTGAAGTTAAAGTAGTCCCTGGCTGCTTCCTTTATGTGCAGCAGCTGAGAGTCCTTAGTAGGGATTCAGGAAACTCTTCTTCATTAGATCTTTATTTATGTCCTTATTTGGAAGGGATTTTTTTTTTTTAATGTCAAAAGCTGTATTAACACCAATCAGTATTATATTGCTCCCTAGGAGCCTGATTTTGCTACTGTAATTTACACAAATAATTTAAACTTGTTTAACAAGTCCCAGTGGGAATATCTTCTTCGGAACTACATGGGCAGATAAGTAGCACATTCAGGTATTAAGTTCTAAACTTAATAGAAAACTACCCCTTTTTGGGCACATTCCTTGTTGTAAGGTCATAGTGCACATTTTTTCTGTCATTATTAGTTAGTACAAATATCTGATTGACTTTACTTCTCTAATGCAGTTCTGTGGTAAAAACTTCTGTGTAAAAAATATCTTGTCATACAAGCTGTGAATATTGTGAAATTTTTATTTTTATTTTTTTTTAATTTTTTCCACAGTGTAAATAAGAAGAAAATAAATGTTTATAAGGACACAGTTAATAATATTTGTATAGGTGACACTGTTATCTGACATACAAGTTAAAAACAATATCTATTCTAAGCAGATGTAATAGATAAAAACAGGTGTAATTATTTAGATGTTCATAAATTATAGCAGTTTTAAAGAAGTAGGGATAGGTGGAACTCAAGTAATTTTACTTTCAGTGGTTTTACTCTGAAAGACTTTTAGTTGCTTGGATTAGCATCAGAGAAGTAATTGACTAGTCCTGTCATGTTACTGTCAAGAGTGTTTATGCTTAATTTTGGAAAATAAAGATTTTTTTTTCTTTTTTCTTTTTTTTTTTAATTTTACTGTTTTGGAGTGCCCATTACCAAGCAAAGCCTTGTACTGAAGGCTGCTCTATGAATTCAAGATAAATAGAATTTCCAGATAAATAGAGAATCTGCTCAATTATTGTTCTTTTATTTCCACTAATTAAAAGTGTGCTCAGTTTGTCTTCCTGAATGTGTGATCAGCTGAGCTCTCTCTCCCTGGCCTTGCTAAAAATTCCAGACAATCGTGAATATATAAATATGTATTTACAAACAATGCATACATCAATTAGTTTTCTTTGCTTTTATTAGCATGTCTATGGATATGGAGTAGACAATACTTCATGCTCCCTTCCAGCTTTCTTCCTATTATAGCAACTTCTGTAAATAAATAGAGCTCTATTTTCCAGTGGTTGGGCTGTGGTTAACTCTTTCATTCCTTCTAAGCAATGACTGTTTTTTGTTGTTACGATTAGAGTTAAGGAAAAACAGAGTCTAGTTCTGAAAACAAGACAGGTGTCCTTTTTGTATTTCTCACATAGCCAGACCCACGGCTTTTCAAAAATGCCGTAGATCTATTAACTGTCTTTGCTAATCACTTCTCTCTTCCCTCATGATGGTGCTTAGAGAGGGATTCTAATGGACCTATTCTTTCAGCATAGGAACAAATATGCAAGGTGACTTACCTTTCTTCTATCCTGTAGATAATGTACTCTTAAAACAGAGGCATGATCCAAATTGAGCTCTTTGATTTTTGTGCTCAAAAGGACCTGATTTATTACACTGCATCACAAATTATATTCTCTGGCATTTGATTTTGTTGTACTCCAGAGCACCCTTTTGTTTGGGAGAATAATGTTGTTAAAAGATGGCTCTGTCATAAGGAGAAATATTTAATGTTGAAAGTCAAATGAAATAGTTTAAATTTTCCAGCGTTGTGTGTTCTTTTTACTTCCCACCTAGCCAGCTTTTCTGAACATCTTTTTTACTTTATATTTGTAAATCAAATGAGGATTTTAGGTTAAACCTCATACACTGTAGTTCTTCTCACTCTACCAAAGGTGTTACTTTTCTTTATTTTTAGGATGAATAAAAACATTTTGTCAATTTCTTAAGAATCCTTTAAGATGTAGCTAATCTACGTAAACTGACATGTAATCAATTTCTTTATTTACATTCTGACCTTAACTGTACTGCCTGAAATCACTTTACAGATAAAAAAATAGTGTCTATATTTAACTGTAAAACAATATATTAAATATAAAGCCTAATCAAAGAGATAACAATTTGATTTATTCTGATAAATAGTAAATGAGTCAAGAGATTTCAGTTATTGTGGAACTCAAAAGAGACAAAAGAGGAGGATTGTATAAAATGACTAAATATGTGAGAAGGGTTTCACATCCTAGCTGAAGGAGAATGCAAACATGTGAGTAAAATGACTCAGTATTAGTGTTAAAAGCCTGAGGATTGCTTTTCTTTGAGGAACTTTCAAGTACAGTGATTTCAGACTATGCGTTCCTAGACATAAGCTTTCCTGTAAAAATTGTGTGCATGGGAGGCTTATGTATCAGAGCTGCTGCCATATTCACATATTTCTTTTATCCAGGCAGAAATAAGGCATTGTTTTTGTTGAATAAAAATTTCAAAGTTGGACCAATGCATATGTTTCTACTAGCTCTTGGTGCAGGCTAGGGTACTGATATTCCTAAACAGCTAGTAGAAAATGCCTTCCATAACCTTCTGTGGGCCTTTTGTGGGCACTCTGTTACCACAAGTCAGCATGTAGTGCTTGAAAGTAAAGCCTGAACTGTAGAATGATGAAAGAACATAAGACCATAGTCATGTAGTATACTGAAAGGTGATTTTTTTTTTTTTTTCCCCACACTGAGTCTTTAATGATTGACCAGAGCCAGAGGACTTTTTATTTATGTGATGAAATATACATTAAATTATACCCTTATCTTTTTTTTTTTTTTTTTTTTTTTTTTTGGGTCAATGTGTACCTCCTTACAATACCCTTTATTGCTGCTCTGTGAAGTGAATAGGTAAATTCTTTCTACTGTGTGGTAAAGAGATAGCATCCGAAAGGGTTTTATATAGTAAACAACTTCGATGAACACTACCACAATCCCTGAAATATGCTCAGAGGAAATGGTCATCATCTGAAATGCAGCTAGAGGTATCTGTTGATCCATGAATTACAGATACACATGCAATAGTGGGTAGGCATGTGTGTAACACCTATCTATCCTCCAAGACAGCCTGGCTGAAACCCTCTGCGTGCATTGGTACTGTCTGTTGAGTGCCTGCAGGCACAGTAATGCTCTGCTGCTTCTGTCTGCACAAGCAGTCACTGGTGAGCTTCTGCAGCCTCTCTGCAGTGCTAGCAGCCTACAGACATCTCTTTAGTTGGACCATTTCAGGCAGACACCATAAGGCAGATTGGGGAGAAGATTTTATTTGGTCAAGTAACTAATCATTTTATGGAGCACATCTCCTAGGTTTCAGGAAAGACTCTGTGGTAACCAAATGACCATAATCACCTTATGGGGCATGAGGCACTCTATAGTCCTTACCACACTTTTACCATTCCTAAAACAAGTGTCTGTTTGAGATTTATCATGCTGCACATCAACAAGCAATAAAAATCCTCAGCTGCCTGTGGTGTTCTCATAGCTGCAAAATCTACAGATGGTTGACTTTTGAAATTATTTCTGAATAGGTTCACATGCTTTGGGTAACAATGTAGTTTCACTGAAGTTTAATACCCCCTTACCGTGCAATGCCAACTAAAATACTAGCAGGCTACCAAGCTTTTCCCCAGCCTTTACATGCTAAATGGATTATTGCTATTAGACTTGTAAAAGCTGTCCATTAAAATATTAATTCTAACAATTTACTGTATAACTTAATGTGTTGTTATTGATTTTTATTTATCCCGTGGAAAAGCAAAATCTCTAAAGTGAGTTCTGCAGGCCTTGCTAGACAGTTATCACTGTAGTTACGCTGCCTCAGTGTGAGAGCACTCTGAATATCTGTAATCATCTTCCCAGGATGAATCAGTACAATTTTGAAGGCTGAGCTGCATCATTCATATCAAATTACCTAGGAAATTTCAAAGACTTTGCGTAGTCAATCACTTAGCCTTTTGGGACTGGTGAATTGAAAGACTGTCAAGACTACACATGCTGTTTCCTTATGGTTTTGGTTGCTTGGCTATTATAGAGAGTTTACCCTTGGGCCAGTAGGACAGATTTGCCCAGATGACATTCTGTCACTAGCAACAAAGCCCACCATATCCCCATGAGCATTAGAAATAATTGATGAGGAAGTTTGACTTTCATCACCTGCTTAGTGTGTGAGCTGGCTCTACTTTTATTTTGCAGCTTCACTGTATATTCTCCAAACCAGATTTGGTTTTCCTTGGGCATAAGAGGGAGTTTGATGAAAACCAGCAATAGGTTGGGGTTTTTAAAATCATCATGTAAATATGAATAAATAAAAAAACCCTCAGGATCTCCATCTGTGAAACACCATGTAAGTTATACCAAAGATTTTCAGTGCATAGACATTTTTCTGACTGCATGTGATACACAGATGCTAATAATGTATCATTTTAGTTTTCAAGATTGGTGGTTTTCGCTTTCATTTGTCAAACCATTCTGTCATTTAAAGGGACTGGCCTCAATTGTGCTGTGGGCACTTGTTATTTTTATGGGTTATGATCACTGACTGTGATTTTTTAAAAATGATTTGTCAGGGTTGTCTTAGCCATTAGATGGTCACTGTTTTTCGCTAGTTAGACAACTGAAAATATTCAATTGATGACCCTTTTCTCCTTTCAGGTACAAGAGGTAATTTGGAATATCAATGATGATATCAAGCATAGGAAACCTTGTGACAGAATCCTCTTGAATTGTCATTGTTGCCTGTCAGCAATTTGCAACTGGCACTGTGTGCTGACAGATGTAGTGATTTGTCAGTGAGATCATGTGGAGAAAAAAAAATCAGGAATTTTGCAAGTGTCATCTGAATATAAACTTAAGCTACATTTTGCTCCTTTTTATGAAACATGGAAGACCAATTTGTTGGTGTTCACACCATAATTTTCCTGCTTCTGAACCATGCTCTGACTGAATGAAAGTTGAACATAATTTCTGGAGGGATTTTTAAATATTATTAAAATAACGTAGTGGCTGTTATTTATAGGAAATCATAAGGACTAGAAGAACATACACTTTTGTGAGTGCCTCCAAGGGAGATATTTAATTTCTTGCTTGTTTGTCACTGTGAAAAATGTCAGGGGAAAAGTTGCATTGATATGTAGATGAGGAGCTACAATCTAACCGTGTATGAAAGCTTAGGTAGAGGTAAAATGAATATATTGGTAATAAGGGCAGAATTTTTGCTCCCTAGCTTGTACAATTTGAAACTAATACAGGTCTCAGCTGGTTTAGAGAACACTCTCATTGACTGAACAGCAGGGAAGCAAGCTTGTAGTTTTGCATATTATTCTACTGCTGCATTCAATAAGTCTTGTCATTAATTGGAAGAAAATACATGGCTTGCTCTCTAGAAGAAGAATCAGTTTGGTGGTTTTTTTTTTTGTCTGCTTTCTCTGAACACAACAATGAGTATAGCTTCTGCTTCAAAAGTGGTTTGATGTGTTTGAGAAGATCATATAATTTCCCTTACCTTTTCAAAAACATTTTTGATACTGAGTGTGAAAGTTTGCTTGTGAATTAGGTAGATGTATATTAGTAAGGAATATTTATGATTTTGGTCCCTTTTCAAGAACTTAAAAAGTCCCTGGGAATACAAAAACCATGACAGATTGCCTGAAAGTTTTCAGTAAACACTGGTTTGAAAAGCTTGTAACAATCTCCATCTGTTCACTGAACACTTGAAAAGGCTCACAGAGCCCATGCAGTAATACAAAGATACCTGTGACGACAGATCTTTTCTTGGGAGGATTGTTTAATTTCACTTCTGCTGTTTTGGGACAAGAAACTTCCTAAATACTTATTAAAAGGCTTTATGTTTTGTTTTCTGTGAAGATATTCACTCAAGTGGCTTAATTCCAGGGTCTTTTTAATGCTCATTTGTATTGTAACTTATTTCTTCTCAGAAGTTCAACGAGTAAAATACAAATCCTCTAGCATTAAGTGCTTTTGAACTAGTTTCTGGCAGAAGTGAGTCACATAAGAATGTGATCCTGTAAATTAATTCATACTGGACTTCAGTCACAGTGCTGTGTACAGGGCAGTGCTTGCAAATTTAAGTCCTGGGAGCATCAGGACCTTATGTGCTAATTGAAATAATAGTTAACATAAATCAAAAGGATTTTTAAATAGTTGACTGGGATATACTTTATACACATGAGAATTTCTATCAGTCTGATTAGTTATTGTTGACCTGGATGGTATCTTCCTTGCACAAGTTTTTCCCCTCTTGTGTTAAGTTGTTAGAGGGATAGACCTTACAAAGTTTGTGACACATTTATTTTATTGACTATATATATGACAAAAAATGGGAATGATATCATACTTCTTTGTAAATTTGCTTTCCTTCAATATTAATTTCTTATTTTTTTTCTGTGAAATATGTTCAGAAGTAGATTCTTATAAATAAAATTACTTGGAAATAATATAAAATCAATTTTTTTTGTATAATGACAGAAATGCTAGACAAACTAGAAATTAAATCTGTTGTCATTACAGTTTTGTATTTTTGTCATGTTAAAACATTCAGAACAAATATTGTAACAATAGCATTGGTGATTTTCTGATACCTTGCTTTTCTGATCATTTGAGGATTTTCTGTTTTACACAGAGAAAAAAAATTCCTTTTACCCATGCTGATCTGCAATAAAAATGCTTGGCTTTCAATGGGGAGTTTTAAAATGCAACAGGCTATTCAGTTTACAAATGGGAAACTGTTGACTGTGCCACTAGCAGTTTGATTTCAGTGTGACAGTAACTGTACTCTATCATGTTGTAGAAAACAAGATCCTACAACAAGAAAATCTACAAAATCTACACCAGGAAAATTCTCATTCTCCTTGATAATACGTGTGCTCACCTAAAAGCTGAGGAGGTTGTTTGTAGGGGCATTATGATCTTAGGCACAGACTGCACTGAGTCAATGCTTGTTTACTTTATCATGTGTTACAGAATATATCTATCATCTCCTGATGATTAAGACACTGCCATGACTTTTGGGGCCTGATTGACTCAGAAAGTATGTATGCTGGAAGACTGGTCTCAACTGTCCTTAGAAGATGTTGGTCAGCTGTAGGTGCAGCTTCTAAGTTACCTACTCAGCTGCTTAGATGGCTTCTGCTATCACTTCAGGCACCTAGATGTGTCTAAATGTGAGCAAATCTTGGTAGACTCTCTCTGTGATGCCTGGAGAGAAGTATATCAAATGAACCACTCTGAGGAGGGATCTTAGATGACTGTTTCAGAATGAGATAGGCTTCCATTGTTATAAAATGAGGTATCTGTTGATTCACTGTCTGAGGTTTTCCAAAGAATCTAATTTTAGGTTACACTGTTTGGATAGACATTTGCAGTAATGTATTATAGAAAAAGTACTGTCATTTCAGGAAAACTAATTTGTAAATTTTTAGCTATTCAGCTTTTAAATATCTGGAAACACCTGTTTTAGCATTTCTTTGTGTATATCATTAGTACATTTTAATGAACGGTAGATTGAAAAATGGTTTTCTGTTGTAGGTGCTAAGGATTAATCTTAAGAATTATTCTATCCCATGTAGCTCCTACCTTGTCACATTTTAAAAATACTGCTGTTCAGAGGAGAAATCCTGTTTGTTCATTCAAGCAATAGGCAGCTTCTTGGAGAGGTAGCTGAGAGGCTGGAAGAGAATAGTGCTTGACTGGTGTATAATTCCAGCAAAGACACAAGATCTGCTGTTTCAAAATATTTGGCTCACCTTGACAGATGTTCTCTTTGAGCTTTCATCTGCATTTAAGTGATGTTTCATTAAGCTTATGCAAAGCTTCTGCAAAGTGGCTTTGTGGAAGCTGTTTGACAGAGGGGAAAGATTTCCTTCCCTGTAGAGTGAATCAGAATGTTGCTGTCTCAGAAATTTAGACCAAGGTTTCATTCTGAATGGTAACAGTAAGATTATTGTCTCCTGGCTTTAGATTTTTGTAATTAAGAAAGATAAAAAGTCATTGCTCTGACAATTTAAGATATTTCTTTGGGATGCCTTAAACAAACATCCTCCTTAAATGAGACATACATAACTAATCCTACATTTTTGTATCAGAAAGGATTATCTGACTTTCTGAGGTCCTGTTTAGTCCTATGAGTCTGTGATAACTCAGTTTCTATTGGCATTAATTTACAGTGTTTAAAGAGCAATAATCCAGTGTTTTAATCATGGCTACTTGAGTTCCTCACAGATGTTTGAAATAACTTGATTATTTATTTTATATAAATCCATAAATTAAAACTGTGGTATTTTGACTCTCTAAACTTTTCTGAGCTAGCCCAATAGCCTATGCGGTTGGTTGGTGGCATTCATTAAAACTTTGGCAGGTAAAGATGTAACACGGGCACATACAGAGGGTCCATGTGTGATCTCCATGTGGAAACCAGCCTTACCCTGTTTCTTTTTCACCTTGCCTGAAGCAGCTGTAAAACAAAATACTGGTGACACTGGAATTTAGAAGAGTGATGGTCTTACAGGTATTAAATGGAGCCTAAGTCTCCACTTTGTGGGTGCTGAGGAATGTAATGGAATTTTAAAAAAATGCCATATGTACATAAACTTCAGAATCAGGGAAGCAAAGTAAAAAGGTATTTTTTTTCTAAAATAGTTAGGTGTATAATATAGATAGAGTATCCTTTAACACAACTTTTCTTAGATGTATTTCCTCTTTAGCTGTGATCTCACAATTCCCTTTCAAAAACCAAAATCCTTGGAATCTGCATGTTAAAGAAAGGTCTGAAATAATTGAAAGTACATGTAAAAAACACTGGCTAAAAAAGAATTCATTGTATGTGGAGTTCCTTAGATATGGAAAAAATCTGAAGCTAGAGTAAATTCATATACAGGAACAATACCACAAATGCAGAATGGGAAACATTAGTCCCTTGCTACACTCCACATCTTTACAGATGATCCATAACCTTTATGGCACAACAGCACACAATGTATGACAAATATTTGTCAGTGAGAATGAAAGACTGCAGAGGTCAATGAAGTATTTTAGCTCAACTTTGATTTTTTTTTTTTCATTATTGAGGGTGGAAAAACTATTCCAGACAAGCAGTTCTTCAGAGATATTTGATATTGCTGCAACATCAGCCAGATACACTAGTGTAATGCTCTGTAACAACTCAAGCATTTTTGTTTTCTACAGATGATTGCCTAGAATGGTTTATTTAAACTTGAAAAGAGTTCTGGCTCCATAGACATTATCAGTATCTTTGTGCCCTACATGCACCATGTAGTCAGAGATTGCTAAGATTATTAAGCACCTAATTCATCCCTTGGGGTAAAGTGATTAATTCGCCTTCTAAAATGTGCTAACCTGGAATCTTAAAATATACATTCACTCCTTTATGTATTCTTAGTGGCCACATGTGTTGAATTCTTGCTCTGCATAAAATTAAGTTCCTCTGATTTCATTGTTTTGAATGACTAAAACTTTATTCTTAGCTCTTTTTCATCCAGAAAAATACTTGTCTCTTTTTTTTTTTTTTTGTCCATCACTCCTGATAAATTTAAAGAGAGAAAGAAGGAAAACAAAACAAATCCATTTGGTGTCTTATTGTGTGAAATAATATTTTTTTTCCCAAGATTGTGACTGCTGTAAGCAATCTGCTTTGATTATTGGAAATATCAAATTACTCTATAAAAATACAAAACTTGGGGCCTTTGTAGATCCATATTTAAATTAGAAGGGTATTCTACCTCCCATATTTTATAGACATTCAGCATTTTGCCAACGGTGTATTGGATCCATATTTTCATCTATAAAACCCATGCCATTTTACTTTTTATTACAGGAGATATTTATTTTGGACCTGACTTTTTTTTTTATTCCATAAGCTCCACCCATCAAATGGCTTAACTTTTTACCTAAGAGACTGTCTTTCCATTAACAAAATTTCAGTTTTCAGTTTTTAAAAATTTGTGTAGATATTTCTGTTACATAAAATCCCATTAAGAATTTACTCAAGTCTAATAAATGCAACTGCTTTTCCCTTATTTTTCCTTCATCCAGAAAAAAATGATGGAAATGTTCCATTACTATTAAATAATTTATTAAGCTGCTTAAGTTAACTTTTTTTTTTATGTAGATTTATATTATTTTTTAACCACTGAACTTGTGAAGATTAAAAAAAAAGAAAAAAAAAAGAAAAAAGAAAAAACGAAAAATGTGTGGTTTAAAATTGACATTCAATCTAAGAAATCTATTCTCAATAGCAGTTGATCCAAACCAGTAAATACTTATGCATACGTTGAAAAGAAAGTTGAAGGAGACCCCCCCCCCCGCCACCCACCCCCGCCCCCCCACCCCCACTCACACCACCCACTCCACGCACCCAC